>CAVNZG010000068.1:79141-132496 GCA_963693315.1 Diogma glabrata
AAGTGCCCCACCAGTGGGGATACTTTAAACGAGAAACATAAATTTTTTGAAATTCAAAATTTTATACTTATTGTTTAGTTACGTAATTAAAAAAAATAGTTTTTTGTAGTAAAGATATGAAATTTTACAATGAAACAGTTTTTAAGTAAAAATGTTTTATGGTTTTAAAGTTATTGAGCTTTAAGTAAAAACTGTTTATACCATCCCCACTTCCCCCTAGGGATATTTTGATGAATATGGATTTTATGTTTTATGTATATTGATTGTAAGGAGAAGTTGAAAGATATTGATTTTGTATATAAAGCTGAACATTATGAATAATAAATTAGAACTGATTTTGAGCTTAAACTTCGTGTTTTATTTTCTGAATTATTTCTCAACTGTCGTCACCGAATAGCTATTAGCTAAAGGGAGTAACAGTAAAGAAACAAACCGAATAGCTTAATTGTTAAAGGTTGTCTATTTACTGGACGGTTCTCTGACAGAAAAACGTACGTGACTTTAACAATATAAATATATATCTGTAGGATAACTCTCGTCAAAGTTCGAGTGTCCTGCCAACGTATAAATAGAAGTCAGATGAATCACAATTTTGAAGATGATTTCGATTTGAGGAATCTTAAAGAAAGCTACGAAGAAGATATCCGGAACACAATATATTATAATGCCGAGGAAAAATTAAGATTAAAAAAATTAATGTTGATAAAATTTGTAATTGAGTCGAATTTGTTGTATTGGTTTGTATATGCGGTTGTTTATACAGGGTGTTGTGTAGTTTTGTTTCGGTAACTGTGAATGCCTATGAGTCGCCACATGTTCTTACACCTACTTTGCTCCTTTTATGGATTAACTCAACCCAGACTCACGTTCTTAAGTGTACGTAAATTTGATGCTTCTTGATAAGCTCTAGAACAGTAAAAGTTTTTTCATAGTATATGCAACGTCATCAGGTAAGCTATTTTAATCCAAACTTACTTAACACAAAATGATGATAGACTGATTGATCTATGGTTTTTGAAGTTCCAGTTAGGTGTTTTCCACACCTCTGGTATCAGAGATACTTCCAGTAAGAGCTGCAAATATTAAACAACGAACCAACCTCGGGTCCGTTTTCAAGCCTTGTCTATTTAACTTCGGTTTCGGACAGTTGTAAATTCCTATACTGAACAAAGATTCAATTTATTGAATTACGCGATATTCAATAGTCGAATGCAATGTAAACATATGCAAGCCATATTATTTTTATCTTTTATTTTTTATATATGTTGATCTTTCCACAACCTCTTTCACACATTTTTAAGGCGGTCTGGGGAAAAAATTGGTTTGGTGGAACTGGTCCAACTCAAACTTGCCAAACTTGGCTTAAGCCTGATTTTTCAGACTTGGCTCCACGACATCAGCTCAAATTTTGTTCAAGCTTGGGCCATTGGAAAATGTTAAGCCTGGCTCAAGTCCCAAAACCGGTGGCACCGACTTACCCCAGGGTTGGTCCTTTAGCTTTTTGTTACCCTAGACGTAACTTCATAAAAACTGGTTGAATCAGTTTTCAGCCAACCAATAATTCGTTCAGAGGTATTTTGTAGTTTGGTAGATACAACCCTAACAGTACCATCTGACTTCAATGGTTTAAAATCATAATTCACGTGTATGCGTAAGCGTGTATCTATTAAGGGCAGAAATATTTTTATGGGTTTTTGCAGGGCTTTTTGACCCAACTCCTTGGTTTGCTTAGGATCTTATTTTTTCCAATTAAATTGAAAAATGCAATTTTTAATCGCTCCCTCAAGAAATGGAAGTCCATATTGTAGAGAAAGAGGAACCTCTGGTCCAAACTTGTTGAACCACCAGTTCTGATCTTTTCAAATCATAGGGATGAGCAACATTACTGTCGATTGAGAATCAAGCCACTTTACGGTTAGAAACTTTACTCAAGCCTGAAACGAGTTCCAAAACACTACAGTTTGGAGCAAATGTTAAGCGACTATACATCGCCACTTGTAATGAACACTGACCCTGATAGTGCAATCACTTTCAGAAACATTAGGGGAAATTCGAATGCGAATCTTGCGAATTCGAAAACAAATTTTTCCAGTCCACTACAAATGCAGAATTGCACACAAATATAACATTAACAAGAGAACGCATTTAAATAAGTCAGGATCATGGACTCTGACGCCTCCTAAAAACAAGGAAACAAAGACCATCACACATATTACTTGAATATCATGTTACATATCCTTACATGTTAAACCAAAAGTTGAAATATTTCACTCACCCCATTAGTTCATGCTTGATCCCACTTTTCACACGCCACCCATACTAAGGAGCCTGCAGTGCTTAAAATAACACTTATGAAACACTTATTCAATATTATGTAGTAGTTGTGCCAATGTACAGGCGATTGTTGATCATAAGTAGCTATTCACTATAAGTCAAAATTTGAACACAAATTATATCAAAAATTCATAAAATGCAATAGTTGCGCAAATGTACAGGCGATAGCTCATCATGATGTAATTATTCAATATAAGACAGTAAAATAAATATCGTTGGATGTTTTTTTTTTTTCAAAACCATCCTACTCGATTCCCTAGGATTCTGTTTAAGGCCAAGCATTGTACGATTTGGTAAATTAACTAAACAGCACGATTTTTTGTCTGAAAAACTTAACTTTATTTTTTTTGGACACAATAACAAAATGATGCTATATCTATTAAATAGTTTGCAACTTCCATCGAAAAAAGCATGAAACCGAAATTTCAAACCATATAATGGTAACTTTAAGATTTTTATAAGATCTCATTTTCCGTTATTTAATTTTAATAAACAATAAATTTATTCCTTCCTTAAAAATTTGGCAATTCAGACGCCATACTTTGAACAACGAGCAACTATGTATTTCATTAAAACGATTAATTCACGAATTTTATTATTTGGACGAAAAAAAAACTATGTAGTTCTTGTTTATGTATAAACTAATGACATTAAATTAACTCCTAGAGGTAAATAAATATCAATTTTAAGTAGAAAAGAAATGGCGACGCCATGTCAAATTTTATAATCTAATTTTATATATTCACACCACTGTACATGGTATGTTACCGACAACCGTACTTTTTCTAATTCCGATCGACTATCTTAACAAAACAAACAAATAGTTTACCTTCAATAGTTTACCTTTACATTCAACTATGAATTTAACTAAACATTCAATAGCAACAAAAATTCACATTTAATTTCGCTCTAGCGTTTTACGTCTATTGACGAAGTATCTATCCATTAACTAAAATTTTTCAAATTAATATTACTAATTGAACTATAAATTTATAAATTTGACTAATAAAATTTGACTAATTATTACCAACAAAATATTTGAAAAAATTTAAATTAAAAGTATTTTAAGAATGTTGTAAAATAAATTTTTATACAAAAAAATTAAATCAAATCTTTTGATAACATTCACGAACTATCTGACTAATTTATTTTTCACCAGTATATATGTTTAAAAAAACTACGAAAAAAGCGCTAGAAAAGAAATGAAAAAGAAACAACCATTGAATTGATTGTATTATGGAGAGACATATCGATAAGAAAACATATCGACAATATCGAATTGGTAAATGCAAAATAACCCTATTTTTTACACAAGTTATTTAAGATACAACTGCTTATAACTGCTATTGCTTTGGACTCCTAAAATTCATTAGTTTTACAACTATTTTCTCTTATTTTTTATTTTTGAATATTTGGTTTTCACAAACTGCGGAAAAACAAGATATTCATCTGATAATGATACGTATAAAACATGATACGTATAACACCACGATCCAGCATAGTGGAATGAAGGACAGGCATGAAACGACAACGGATATCAAAAGGAGAAGTGCTGAATTTTAATTCTTAACGCAATCCACAATATAATTTTCAAACATTTATAATGTGAATTTGTAATAAAATGCTACAACATCTACCCTCACTCGTTTCAATGAACAATTCAAGTAATCTTGAAAACCGCTAAGACATCGATAATTAATTAAAATAAGATTCCTTCAAGTCTAGCCGTCTTAAAAGTGATTTATTTGACTAATATCTTTAACTGTTCATTATTTGTTTAACCATCACCAACTGACAATTTCATTTGAATAAATAAACCACTGTTCCGGTTTCAAAATCGCATTTAATACCATTAACTTCTGGAAAACAATTAATAACTATGGAACTGTTGTCTTATCTTTCAGACGAAATAAAGAAAAGGCCATTGAAGAAAAGAAGAAGCAGAAGAAGTAAAAGTAAAATTTGTCTAAACTTGTGATAATAAATTACATAGAAAATTCATATAAATTAATTTTACGATGTTTGTGGTATAATTTTGTTTTCTGTTTCCTTACAATTCAGCGGAAAACAACTAAATTTTTAAATCAATGTAAAAGTAAACTAACGACAGATCGTTCAGTTGATAAATTGTCAACACATTATGTGATATATGTGGTTTTCATAATAGAACAAGAAGAAATACTTCGTTTAATATTACACATTTTGGTGTGCCAAAAAAGGATAATATATTCGAATTAAAAACGATAAAAATTGTCTTTCTTGTTGGTCTTATTTATTAGAAAATTGAAATTTTCATCTTTATTGATTCTCTTGTATTACATAATATTTATATAAATGGATTTGTTTGAAATAGAAATATCATGTTTTGTTATTGGTTGGAATTACAATTTAGATTTGTGTAAATTATATGGGTTGATCCAATTACTTCGGTCTGAAAGACCTAAGTATTACATTCATGAGCTCAAAGTGAAATTTTTACCCCCACTTTTTTTGACATTTCTCGACGTTTTAGGACCTCCTGATTCTAAAAAAGCAAAAAAAAAAAAAATGTATGTCTGTCTGTCGGCCGGCCGCCGTCATTACCTACACTGCAGGGAAAACGGCTGGAGGGATTTCAAAAATTTTTTTTTCTAAAAATAGGTATTCACAAGATGCAGGTCCGAAAGGACGCTGTGTTCGATAACTGTACCGGAAGTGTGTCAAAAAAATCATTATGTGTGTCAAAAATAGCAAATTTTCATATTTTTGGCTTAAAAAACGTTCATTTTAAGTGATTACGAGTAGGAACATTAAATTTGGGGGAATCTTGATGGTCGGGATTGGTATGTGAGATCAAAAACTAGATTATTGCATTATAAGTTTGTCAAAAAAATGTTGTCAAGTGTGTCAAAAGAAACATTTTTATTTTTTTTTTTACCTAATTTTTTGGAAAAAAAATAAAATTAATTGTTTGTTGGAAATGAAATTTTATTATTATTATTGAGAGTTATGGCATTATAAGTTTGTCAAAAAAATGTTGTCAAGTGTGTCAAAAGAAAGATTTTTATTTATTTTTTTACCCAATTTTTTGGAAAAAAAAAATTGTTTGTTTGAAATGAAACTACTTCGGTTTTATTATTATTATTGAGAATTATGGTATTATAAGTTTGTCAAAAAAATGTTGTCAAGTGTGTCAAAAGAAAGATTTTTATTTATTTTTTACCCAACTTTTTGGAAAAAAAATAAAATTGTTTGTTTGAATTGAAATTTTATTATTATTATTGAGAATTATGGCAGTATAAGTTTGTCAAAAAAATGTTGTCAAGTGTGTCAAAAGAGAGATTTTTATTTGTTTTTTACCCAATTTTTTGGAAAAAATAAAATTGTTTGCTCGAAATAAAATTTTATTATTATTATTGAGAATTATGGCATTATAAGTTTGTCAAAAAATGTTGTCAAGTGTGTCAAAAAATGTCAAATCATTTATGTTTTAGCCAATTTTTTGGAAAAAAAAATGTAGCTGTTTTTATGACGTAAATGTAATTGAAAATGAAATTGAACATGGAAATTTTTGAATTTGTTATAGTTTTTGAAATATTTTTGGAATTTTGAAAAGGTTTGCATTTTTGATTTTGTAATAATTTTTGCAATATTTTTAGAATTTCGGAAAAAGTTTTATTTTTGATTTTGTAAGAATTTTTGGAATATTTTTAGAATTTTGAAAAATTTTTAATTTTTGATATTATTATAATTTTTGGAATTTTGAAAAAGGTTTTAATTTTTGATTTTGTAATAATTTTTGCAATATTTTTAGAATTTTGGAAAAAGTTCGAATTTTTAAGAATTTTTGGCATATTATCGGAATTTAGAAAAAGTTTAAATATTTGATTTCATTCTAATTTTTAGAATATTTTTGGAATTTTGAAAAAGTTTGATTTTATTTAATTTAACAATATTTTTGGAATTTTGATTACAATTATCCGGCAACGTATTGATGTTTCGTGTTAGTTTTGTAATAAATTTTTAAACAAAGATAAAAAATACTTGTACTTTAACAAAGAGTTATGTTTGATATACATCGCTGCCCAAAACTAAAAACCATGTCCTCGTGAAAGTTTTTTGCCGAAAACTATACCAAAATCCTTTACTCAGACCGAAGTCTTGATATTTTTTTTATTATGTTCAAATCTTTCATTTACATAAAAATTACACAATAAGCTCGTGATTATAATCTTCGGGCATAACATTAAAAATTATGACGCTGTCAACTCAATTGATTTATTTATTGCTTCAATGTAGTGCAAGAGACGTTTTTATAAATTTAGTTAGCCACTGCGTTTTTAATATAATAACCATTGAAATCATATTAGATGGAATGCTAATTCCATACAAAATTTTCCAAAAGAATGGCAACAAAATTATATTCCTGTCTTTCTGACTTCGTTCCTTAGGCTCAGGATAACCAATATCAAAAAAATGTATAACAAACTATAAGACGAATGTCAAATGAACGCAAACGTAACTTTGTTTAATTCTTCGCGGGTCTTATATTAGTTTTTTATTTAATAAAACAGTTTAATGCAAGGGTTTTATATTTAATAAAACAACACGACTTCAAAAAATTTAAGAACACCACTTCAAAAATTGTTTAATAAAATATGTAAATTGTAAACATAAACAAATTTGGCAGTTCGGGCAAATAACTGACAAAATGTTTGAAAAAATATGTAAATATAAACAAATTTGACAGTTCGGGTAAACATTTATTTTCATGCAGTTGGCGCTGCCCAATAAATGCAAAAAATGAAACAGAAAATGTTAAACTTTTATATATTTAAACTCCTCTAACGCCGATTTTAACGGAGAAGGAAAACCTTTTCATCATAATATTGTAATATAAAAAAATAACATAAAGAACGTGCGTATATTACAAATATTAATTTAGCTCTATTAAGATAGCGGACTAAAAATGGCGGCTACAACCAGGACCTAGTCAGGCATTTGTAGCCAATTTGTTACGCCATTAAAAAATTTGTAGATCCTGCCAATTTAGAGAAATTCAAAAAACCGCTATCTTAAATTTAAGCTAGCGGTATTCAAAATATCTCACGTTCTATTCACCCAATTTTAATTTTTAATACATCAAAATTTGTAGACCTCAATTTGTTACGTCATCAAAAAATTTGTGGCACTCTACGATTTTGAAAAAATTCAAGAAGCCGTTATCTTAAATTTAAGCAAGCGGTTTTCAAAATATCTCACGATCTGTTCATCAAATTTTAATTCTGACTAAATCAAAATTTGTAGCCAATGTGGAACCAATTTGTTAACTCATCAAAAAATTTGTAGCCCCTGCCAATTTTGAAAAATTAAAGAATCGCCAGCCTATGTTTAAGCTACGATTTTCAAAAAATCCAAAGTGATTAATTGAGTTATTATTGGTTAATCCACTTATAATTTTAAATATGCAAAAATGTGCAGTTAAAATGCAGTTAATTTGTAACGTTATTAAGTAATTTGTAACTGATTGTGCAAAAACAACAAGCATATATTTTGCATATAACAAGCACTTTGGGCATTAAGAATATTGCGACTTCGTCTCGATATCTAAACATATATCCTTTATCGGTTAAACACTCTTATTGGTCTTCAAACTTAAATAACTATAGAAATTAATATTAATTAATAAGAGGGCTAACAAATAGCAGCGTTCTACGGACTGTATATAAACTGAGACTGCCTCCTTCGTTAGCCCCCCACAACGATTAAGCTCAAACTCCATCAGATTGCATGTTTTGATCTCATCTTAAAGTTTGTGAAGTTTGAGCTTAATCGTAGCAAGGGTTTACAAGGGCAGTCTTGAAAAGAGGGCTAACGAATGGCAGCATTCTACGGACTGTATGTAAACTGAGACTGCCCCCTTTGTTAACTCCCACAACGATTAGGCTCAAACTCCATCAGATTGCATGTTTTAATCTCATCTTAAAGCTTGTGAAGTTTGAGCTTAATCGTAGCAAGGGTTTACAAATGGCAGTCTCGAAAAGAGGACTAACGAATGACAGCCTTCTGTGGACTGTATGTAAACTGAGACTGCCATTCGTTAACCCTCATTCTTAGATTATAAAATACACAGGATAAGTAATATATTTTTAAGTTGAAGTTTTTTTTATTTACATAAAGTAGTATTCGAATTTAACGTGATAGTATTTGCATTGAAAAAACACAGTAGCCTAGAAATTTAAATTTCATCGAGGTTTTCCTTTGCTTGACCAAATATGCTTACAAAATAACAGACTTATGTAGATATTTTGTATTTAACATTTTTACCGATTGGAAAATGACCAACCTTTTTCAATTTTATTTTATTTTTGTCAAAAGTATTTCGATTAAAATAAAACTGATAATATTAAAACTGAAAATTTGATCCTAACTAAAATTTTATCATGTACGCTTTGGTTTTGTTTTCATTTAAACTAAATTTAAAATGAAATGGATATTGTTTGCTGGTTTATTGTTTCAGGTTTTTTTTTAATTTAGAATGAAATTAAAATGAAATATATATTGTTTGGCAGTTACTTCTTTCTGACAATAGAAGAGTAATAATATATTTTTTTTCTATAAATGGAAAGAGATAAAAATGCTGCACGGGATCCTGTATTTTTGTGTTTATTTTTACAGGAACCTTTTCTTTTGTGGAATTTATTTTCAATGCGAAATTTTAATTTAAAAAACAGCTTCAATTTTTTTTATAGTTTTATAGTGTACATACACAAATTATATAAAATATTACATATCCTGTACATTTTATAATCTAAGTTAAAATTAAACTAAGACAAATCACAAGCCTCTCTGTCTCTTTCATCATATATAAATTAATAAATTCTACTTCCATATATCATCCATCAAACAACTTTTCCAAAACGTATTACATCCACATGTACATAGTACTATGAATAAGCTTTCATAGCAAAAACCGCTATGCAGACACAAAAAAGTATTATTAATTAGTGCGGAATGCAATTAACTAAAAATATGTTTAAATATTATTGCTTTACGATATATAAATGCTTTTAAGTCAGTTTCATTTTGATGGCCGGAAGTGAAATAATTTGGCAAATTGTTAGCGAATTTCTCTATATATGAATATTCTTACTTCTAGATAAATATTTGAAATAGTCAGTCGTTACAGAAGTATTAATTATCGGTGTAAGATTTACACTGTACTTTCTCAACAACCAAACCGGAAATAAATGTGTTAGTTTTTTATTTAATATGAAAAACATTTTCGGAGTGACTAAAATTATCCATTTTAATATATGATGTTTTGTTGTTATACTAACACCAAGTAGTTACACTAATTTAACCTGTCGATGCACTGCATCAGATTGAAACGCGCAGTAGTTAATTTAAAATTAAAAACCAAATCAATTTTGTTTATTATTTTGTGAATTATTTTGGGTGTTAGTGTAACTACAAAAAATCATATATTAAATTTTTATTTATTAAATTGAATAAAAATAAATTTGTGTAAAGTTTTAATACATTTTTCAGTGAATATATGTTATGATTTTTTATTATATTTTCACAGACTATAACCGTGGTATTATTTTTAGTTGTTATTTGTTGTTTGATAATAAAACTTAATGAACATGGATCGTAAATGTTTGCTTCAAATTTTATTTTCCTTTACTTTCAACAGTATAAATTGTCTGTTTTGACAAAATCAATAACCGAAATTTATAAACAAACCAAGGATATCCATTCCAGATAAAATTCTTACTTTTTTATACCAATGTTTTAAAGCTAGATTGATTACATTTTACTTACCACATTAGTTAACCGATATCTATTCTTATCTGTAAAGTTAAAGCAATACATCAATAAAAAAGATTTTATTCATTTGGGTTTTTTTGTTTCAACAAATTTCGTTAGAAATAATATATTTTTATCTATGTTGTTAGAAAAAGCTATTTTGTCGAACGAAAAACTAATTTCTTTTGATTTTATTGATTTAAGTCGTAAAATAGAAATTGGCTTGTTTATATAGCCTGAACTTTTAAATAAACTTTGAGGTTCAATGCTAGAAAGAAAATCTCGATTACGCGTTAATTGAATGTAATCCTGGTATATTACATGATATTTTAGGAGTAAGGTGATGGGAATATTTATTTAAAGGAAAAATCTGCAATAAAGCTTAATCTGTTGGCTTCAATCAATGATTTATTGACTTGATCGCCGAATAGAAGAGTATTATATCAGCTTCATAATGCTTTTTAAATAAAATGTTTTGTGTAGTAGGAATTCTAATGTGTCACAACAATACATAAAAATCTTTTAAGACCAACGACCCAACCAAGAAACATAAACATCAACATGGGTTCCAGGGTGTTGATGAACCAAAATTTTTCTTCTTTTGTTTTTATGTTTTTTTGAAAAAAGGATAACTAAACAATAAATCATATTACATAATAAAATATAACATAGACCAATATTTCATGATAAGATAAATAAAATTAAAATAAAATAAAAGAGTTAAATTCAAATTTCTTCTTCTTTCAATTCCTTCAATTCCATGATTATGTGACACACAGTCTTCCTCAATGATTAAAACCTTGATATAGAATTAAATGAAGGTGCGTTTCTTAGAACAACCAATAGCGTGATATAATCAAGGCATATTCCATAACTAAGATTGAGGGCGCTACCGTTGAAAGAATACAGTTCAACCGCCAGTACCACAAAGATATCGCCTGTGGTATGAGATATCTCACGTCAACTCGTATATCAATAACAGGACTTAATTAATCGGGGCTGTCACATCCGTAGATCAAAAAATTTATAAATTGAGAAAAATTGTGCTGTGAACCAGTTGTCCCTGAAATAATTTCATCGGCATATAATTCATATCTATGCGAAATAATAAATTCAGGGGTTCTTTTTCTTTCATTTTCTTTTTTGTCTTTCGTTGAGTTTTGGCCAATATATACTTAAACGAGAAAATAATATATATATATATTGTGACAGCTCATGAATATAAAAAAAACTTACGGTTTTGAAATTTAAAAATGTTATTTGATTATGTTTTTTGAATTCTAAACAAGTTTTTTTTAATTATTCACATGCTACTTTTATTTGCTTTAAATTATGTTCAAATATTTTTGGAATTTTTAGATCACTTAAACTCAAGTAAGTAAAGAAGTAATTGGAATATTTTCAATTCAATGGTATGGTTTGAAGTTTCTCAGAAAAAAACTCCACTTCACATTTTTTCGTGTTTCGGTTGGGATTCGAACCTACCTCGTCAGTGCCTGGCTCGAATCCTTGGGCAGACACGCTATCGATTACGCCGTTGAATCGATGACAAATTCAAAGTTGAAACTTCTTCATCACTTATTTATTTTTAATTTAAATTTATTTTGGATTTTTGTGACTTAGGATGTTAATTAGTTGAATTGATAGAAAATTTAAAAGAAATTAGAAAATTGAATGCTTAGTCCAATTTTTAGTGTAGTTAATTTTCAAGTTTTACAATAATTGAATAAGGTAACAGTCATGGTACACAGTGGTGAATATATAAAATGTTCTGTTATTGATTTTGACAGGGCGTCGCCATTTTGTTTTTGTTGTTTTAGGTAAAATGATTATAGTTAAAAAAATTATCTGTATATATATCCAACGTATATATACTAAAATTAAATAAAGTAATGTTGTTAAAATTGAACAACAACGAAAGTTACCATTGTGGTCTTAAATTTCGGTTTTTATTTTTTTCAATAGGTTAACATAAAAATAATAAAATAAACCTAGATTCTTTTTTTGTTATTACATGCAAAGAAATTAAAGTTAAGTTTTATTGGTTCAAAATATATATTGATATCGTAAAGTGAAATTCGAGTTCGAGTTTTTTACTCTATTATCACAAAACGTTTCCACATTTTCAAAATAAATGTATATTATAAATTTAATTTAAAATAAACAAAATGAATCGACTGTATAAAATTAATAAGCAAAATTTTACTGTAAGTTGCCAATGTGATTGTATTAAAGTTAAACTATTGGTTGTTAAAATTAGATAAAACAAGTTGCCATTGTTTATTTGAATTTTTTTTTTATTGAATCTACGTATTAGATTGTTGTTCAATAAATTAATGTATAATCAATTAATTAAAAAATATTTTTAGTTGTCAAAACTACGACCAACGGCATCATATTCAATGATAATATCAAACAACTGATTGGATTTCATAATGAAATTAATTGCTTATAGTGGTTTTTTTATGATTTATAATTTTGGTGTTAATTAAGTAAGTAAAATAGAAAAAATTACAATATTTTTACTTACAAAATTTGAAGCTGTAACAGATAGATATTAATCTAGTTCAAATTGAATAAAACTACAGGACCATGTTTTATAATGCAATATTGTTCATATTCAACAATCGCCAAGGCCATTTTCGCAATATTATATTAATTTGTAGTTTGGTCATTATGAATGTCTAGATTACTGAGAAAGAAAAGTTAGAGGCCAATAATGGGTTGATGTGGTGCGTGTGATGTAGTTGGTGTGGTGCGTGTGATGTTTTTGGTGCCTCTGACTTTTGGGGTTGTCAGAATCTCTGTTTCTTTGTTCATTAAAATCCGTCTTCTTGAGAAACTTTTGCGGGCAAATCAGTATTTGTACTTGGTTGAGGAAATACATACTCGAATTCACAGACTGCACTAGCTGGAAATTAAAAATCTCATGGCACGCAATCCCTCTAGTATCCCTGATAGTGATTCTATCAGAAATGCATAATGTTCATTAAAACTGATCCCTCTATGCACACTTTTTATCTCTATTAATTTTTATAACTGCAGTTGTTACGAACCTTGTCCTGGAATCAGATAAAGCTAGCTAGAACAGTAAGAAGATAATAATAATACTGAGAAAACTTATGGATGTCACCAAAGAAGCTTGGTATAGCGATCTACATGCTAGTTTATAAAAAGACCTGGCGGTCTACATGCTAGTTTATAAAAAACAGGAAAAAACTTTAGGAAAAAAAATCTATAAAAAATCAGTAATTATAAATGCTGCAACTGCAATTATAAATAAACTAAAAGTTGAGCTTCTACGCAAGAAGGAATTAAGTTTTGTTGATTTATATTTTTTTGTTTAAATTGTTGATTTAGAAGTGTGACAACTCCTCTTAGTGCAGTTGCAAAAACAGTGAAGCATTATGATCCAAAGTGCTATCTTAGGAGTCGCGGTTGAACTCTTTTCAATCAACGGTAGCACTTTTATTCTTAGTTATGGTGCATTTCTTGATAATGAAACGTTATTGCTTGCTTGCAATTTTAGTGCTGTTCCAATTTTTAACACAAATTCGCTTTTTATCACCTATTTCATGTTTATTTTCTCCATCTTATCATGAAATATTTGTGTACGTCATATTTTGTTGAGTGCAATATTTTTTTTGTAAGTTTTGCTAAACTCATTTAAAGATACTCATGTTTCTTACACATATTTCTAACTGATGCTGAAGTAGAGAAACTGTTTAATCCTATTTAAAAAAAACATATATTTAAAATCGAGCTCACCAGTTTAAAATATCCACGGCTCTAACTTATATCTAAAAGGTTATGAATATTTATAAAACAAACATAAAGTTTTCCATAAAAATATAATCAATTCAACGTGTTTTTGGGTATCATGTGTTTCCAACTAAACTAATTCAATTAAAAAAAATCGTCAAAAAAGAACAAGAAACTTTGTCTTCATATTATTTAATCTCTTAATACCTTTAAAATGTTTATATAAATTATGTGAAAATTTTATTTTTTATATAACAAAACAAAAACAAATAAAAAGGGCAAATTCATATTTAAGCTTCTCTTTAAGGGGTTGAATAAGTTTACATAATTTTTCATCACCTATATTTTTAAACTTTGTTTTGGGTTTTGATTGAAAAACAAATACGGCTAATTGCAACTTTTTTAATAAAATTAAATCGGTGTTGAAGAAAGATGTCTGAAGTATCTTCTAGCTCTAACTGTATGTCAACAAAAGCACTTAATAAAAAGTGTTTTGTTAATAGACATTACTGTGTGGCAAAAAATATGTTTAAAACGGTCTCTTTGCCATTGTTTTTAAATGACCATTTCCATTAATAATTGTGACGCCAAGGATTTTATATTGAATACTTCCTTACTTCTAACCTTAAAGATGAAAATAAAACCAGCTATAAAAAACAATAATATTAATGGATTATGTATTACTATTAAATTGGAACACTTACCTACGAGTATCAAACGTTCAAAACGAATAACAAAATTTTAATTCTATAAAGTACAAATCATATGAGCAGATTTTAGAATTAAATTTATTGTAAATATTTTCTATTTACTAACAAATCAGCGCAAAATCTCTGTATTCCATGATTTTTGAGTTAAAAAATGAAAATTTATTAAAACAGGAAATGGAAAAATAAGTTGTAGAGATGATAAATTTTGCAACAAAACAATTACTCTTCCGGATGATAATTTTTCATCACATGATTGTTGTTTGTGTGTTTTATTGAATTAGCTAAGCTGCATACATTTGTTTAGTTTCTTTGATCAATGAATGTAATTTTTTGATAGCGATGTTGTTCACTCATTGAATTGAACGTGTTGAGTTTTTTTTAGTATAGTTTTGTTTGGTGCTGGAACTCCATGCTAATTTTTTAAAACAGAGTGGTTGGCCAATTTGGATTACATGAGCGTCTAAAGCTTTCTCTTAGTATCAAATGATCAAATTTTCTGTGGATAGACAAATCGTTAAAAGACTTACAAAATAGGCTAAGGTTTAATCCAGTGATACATGCATGCGTGCCGGAATTAGTATGTATAAAGATATAACTGACGAACTCCGATCATTTCGATTTTGATCAAAAGTTCGTATCAAATACACTTTTTGAAATCCACACCCTGATATAGAAAATTTTAAAATTTTTAGAAACATAAAATATTGTTGTAAACTCAATAAATTAACAAATTTTAGATTCAGAAAGAGTAAATATTTTTCTGATTAGTGTCGGTTTTCTCTGGTTAAATTTTGATGATTCTGTAAGTAATAATAAAAATATGGCGGGGCTGAAATCTCACAGCTGTGAGATATCAAGACTTCGGTCTGGGTTAAGGATTTTGATATAAATTTCGGCAAAAAACTTTTATGAGGACATTGTTTTTGTTTTGGGCAGCGATGTATATCAAACATAACTCTTTGTTAAAGTACAAGTATTTTTTACCTCTGTTTAGAAATTTATTACAAAACTAAAACGAAACATCCATACGTTGCCGGAAAATTATAATCAAAATTCCAAAAATATTGTTAAATTAAATAAAATCAAACTTTTTTCAAAATTCCAAAAATATTCCAAAAATTAGAATAAAATCAAATATTTAAACTTTTTCTAAATTCCGATAATATTCCGAAAATTCTTAGAAATTTAAAGTTTTCCAAAATTCTAAAAATATTGCAAAAATTATAACAAAATCAAAAATTGAAAATTTTTCCAGAACTCTAAAAATATTGCAAAAATTATAACAAAATCAAAAATTGAAACCTTTTTTCAAAATTCCAAAAATATTCCAAAAATTAGAATGATATCAAATATTTAAACTTTTTCTAAATTCCAATAATAATCCAAAAATTCTTAAAAATTCAAACTTTTTCCAAAATTCTAAAAATATTGCAAGAATTATTACAAAATCAAAAATAGAAAATTTTTTCAAAATTCCAAAAATTATATTAAAATCAAAAATTAAAAATTTTTCAAAATTCTAAAAATATTCCAAAAATTCTTACAAAATCAAAAAATAAAACTTTTTCCGAAATCCTAAAAATATTGCAAAAATGATTACAAAATCAAAAATACAAACTTTTTTCAAAATTCCAAAAATATTTCAAAAACTATAACAAATTAAAAAATTTCCATGTCCAATTTCATTTTCAATTACATTTACGTCATAAAAACAGCTAAATTAAAAACCGTACATGTATCCATGTGGATACTTTCTTGAAAAAAATTCAGAGCTTGTTCCGTGCGAATAGATCGTGCAACATTTGTTCTTGAATCATCATTTAGTGCTGTAACGAAGTAGTCTGGTGATCAACGAAGCAGATGTGTAATTTCCTTGATTTAGAGACGCACTACTTACTCACACGCATCAAATTTGCATTGGCGGAGACTTTCATAATTATTTTCGTTTTACCTTTAACCATAGTTTCTTATACTCAAACCGTAATCGCCATCTACAATAGTTTCCGTTTAAAAATTGTCCTAAAACAGTTGTGTACTGTTTCCCAAGGTAATTTCCTATTTACGGTTTGTAATCGTTAATCACTGTAAAATTATCATAAAACAGTTGTGCAATGTCCTTGATACGTAATCGCGCTATATTCATATATGATTCTTACAGTCATCATTATTCAATAATTTTTTATACGTAGTTTCTCATTATAATACCGGTTGGTTGTAAGAATTCTTTAGTGGGCACAATAACACGAAAAAACACAAAATTTCCCTAATTTGAATTCGCTCTATTTTCCAAAAGATAAGAGGAATTAATCAATGGAGTACGACTCGTTTATCGTAGTGTCATGAATTTATTGAGTTGCTTTTGCTTCATTTTATAAAATGTAATTTCCTACAATCGTTGCGTAATAGATGTTTCTGTTTATAATTCCCTTCCAGTTTTAGTACAGGTTAATAGTGACGACACTTTTAGTGGGTACACATATTTAATGAAAGAAAATAATCAATAAACAGTATTATTGCGTTTATCGGTCTGTTGAGGTGTAAAAACGGAGTTTAGTTTTTATTATAAATACGTGGTTGAAGACGTAAAAAGGCGCTTATTCGATTATTTGTCTAAATAAAGAAACAACTGTTTGATTTTTGCTGTGACATCAACAAGGTAAATGATATTGGTTGTAAATTATTTCGTGTTGTTTTATATTAATTTTTAATAATTTACTTCAAAAAGAAAAGAAAAATAAAGAATTTAATTGAAAGCTAAAGTTAAGTTACAAAAAAAAACAAAAATTTAATGAAAATAAAAATAAAATAATTTATTGTGTAAAAATAATTTAATGAAAAAAATACAAATCCACAGATTAACTAATAAGTGAATATAAGCTTAGTTTAAATGTTATTTTAAGTTTTGTAAAGATTGTAAAAATAATTTAATGCAAATCAACAAATTAACTAATTAGTGAGTATAAGCTTAGTGTAGATTTGGGTATAATTTGTATAAAGAACGATACCCAACTCGTTAAAATAAATAGTCAAATTACTGTATTTGTTATCAATGTTGTCATGCTGTGATGAAAAGACTATGTTATAAAGTTCTGATTGTATTCGGATGAAACAGGAGATGCAATTCTGTAATCAGACGGTGATAATTTCTGCGACAGCGAGAGTTTTTGTTTGTTTGTAAAGTGAACGTATTCATTGATTACGGATAAATTCGTTTTTTTTGGAGATAATTTACCTTGATTACTTTGCTACGTGCTACGAGTGCATCCGGTGTGTTGATGTTTTTTTGTTGCATTTCCAAAAACAGCTAAATTAAAAACAGTACATAAAAACAGTTACATTTTTTTTTCCCAAAAAATTGACTAAAAAAATAAATGAAATCATTTTTTGACACACTTGACATTATTTTTTTGACAAACTTATAATGCCATAATTCTGTATAACAATAATAAAATTTCATGTCATACAAACTATTAATTTTATTTTTTTCTAAAAAAATTGGGTAAAAAATAAATAAAAACCTTTCTTTTGACACACTTGACAACAATTTTTTGACAAACTTATAATGCCATAATTCTCAATAATAATAATAAAATTTCATTGCAAACAAACAATTTTATTTTTTTTTCCAAAAACTTAGGTAAAAAAATAA
This sequence comes from Diogma glabrata, assembly GCA_963693315.1. Taxonomy (NCBI): domain Eukaryota; kingdom Metazoa; phylum Arthropoda; class Insecta; order Diptera; family Cylindrotomidae; genus Diogma; species Diogma glabrata. The sequence continues at coordinate 97,388 of CAVNZG010000068.1, forward strand.
ATAAAAATCTTTCTTTTGACACACTTGGCAACATTTTTTTGACAAACTTATAATGCAATAATCTAGTTTTTGATATCACATACCAATCCCTACCATCAAGATTTCTCCAAATTTAATGTTCCTACTCGTAATCACTTAAAATTAACGTTTTTTAAGGCAAAAATATGAAAATTTGCTATTTTTGACACACGTAATGATTTTTTGACACACTTCCGGTACAGTTATCGAACACAGCGTCCTTTTGGGGAGAGGGGTTGCTATTGATCGAAGGTTTGCAGGGTCACAGAGGCGAGTGGAAATTAAAATAATATAACATAAAATATTATATCTTAAAATATTTCATTTAAAATAACCTAAACCCCACCCCTCCGGCCTAAGATACCTACATATATATAACTCCCCCGCCCACCACCACCTAAGCTTTACAACGAACCCACCCCCACCTCCAGGGGGCAGCCCCCATACTACGAACCGTAGCCCATTTCTTTAAATCGGGCAGTAAAGCTAAAGATTTTGAACGTATTTGTAGTTTGCAAATCGCGGTGCCAGTTGAGATTTGTACCCACATTAAGTCCAAAATCAAAGTCATATACTATTTTTTATTCGCCACAAGCAAAATATTTTAATAAAATGTTTATTCTAAATCAAAATTAAAAATTTGCATAAATTTTGAAATAAAAATAAAATATGTTTAACATGTAACCTTTGACCAAAATATTTGTTATTTTTTTAAATAAATTGTACAACTATGACAACAAAAAAAAACAAATATTTTGATTAGATTATGAAATTTTGAATTGAAAGATTGCTTTGATAAAATTTTTTTTATATGATTTATACAAATTTAACTGTTCTTTTACTTTTTTGAACGTAACTATGACAACAAAATCAGTTCTGATATATACTACTGTCGGTTAAAACATAGCTTTCGAAAAACGTATATAGTAGATAAAACTATGAGTTAACAAGAAATTGGCATTTCTAATTTATTGGTAAATTTTATTTTAAATAAAGGGTTAAAAACTGACACTTTACGACCCCAAATTACAGTAATTAAATAACATTTTATTATCTAGGCGAATAAAAATATATTATTTATTGTTATCTATATATTTCGGGCTATAGGGCCGTCTTCAAGATAATACAACTGGCAATAACAATTTTATTATTTTTGTTAGTTTTATGATCCTGAAGATGGGCCTAGCCTGAAATATATAGATATTTAATAATAAACAACGGATTTTAATTCCATTGAGGAAGAACAAATTAAAAAACAAATAATATAAATGCAACAAATTTTAAACTACGATAAGGTAAGCCACAACAATTTTTAGATAACTCTTAAGTGCTGTAGGGGCGCATTTCTCATGTTTGAACAGAGCGCAAAAATGACTTGCGCCAGCCCTGCTCTTATATTTGTTAACAAATATAATAGAAACAAATTTTATAATGTTCTTTGAAGAGCAAAATTTATTGTTGGATCATTTACAAAATCTGAGTTTTATAAAATGAAATACTAGCTGTCAAATGAGGAATTTTCTTGTTCTAAAATTTTAATTTCTTTTACTTTGAAATTGGAATTGTATCGCTTTTGTTGTCAAACGACAATTGAGGAGTTGTTGTCAAACATGAAGGTGTTTTATATTAGTCTGATAAAGAAAATGTAAATTGAAGAAAAATTCGAAAGAAATTTTATCGACTGTCACAAATTTTACATACAAAACGAAATTATTCTGCCATTTCTAAACCCCGTTGCTCGATTAAGCTTAAACTTCAGCACAGTGCATATTTTGGTCCCATCTTTCAGTTTATACGTCACTCGACAATATTTGCGACTGCTATGGTGGACCAGAAAGGAAGCTAATACACCCGATTAAAACAAACACCGAAGCTGATTCACAATTACAAATTCATTCCAAAACCCATTATCCCAACCAGTGGCGTAGCGACATACGGGTTACATCGGGTTTAAACCCCCCCCCCCATTGAAATTTTAAAGTTTCTGTAATCTAGAAGAATTGCTCTAATATTCTAATATTAAGATTTTTTTCCCTGGTACCTTACGAATGCATTGAACAGTTGCTTTCTTTTCGTTCCACAGAACCCCACCCCCCCTCTATGTTGTCATAGTGATAGCACACATACTCACTAGCACACGTACTCAAAAAGTTGACTGCCAGCTGCATCCCACGATGCGTACTATAACTGGTACTATCAGATCCACCCCTTTACCTTGGCCCCTGTGTTAAGCAATATCACTCCACCTGCACTCAGACGCTCGCATGCTCTCATGCGTGAACATAAAAAGGTAACCAACAACATCACGTTACCCTTGCACGAATATTACGGTGACCACACTCGTTGTCGATTGTAGTCAATAAAGCCACCACATAAAACTGCCAGCAGCCTGCTGGCAACTAATTTTAATATCTTGGATGCCTGGGACACCTCCTGGCATCATTAAAACACAACTGGCCTTTCTATTACTAGCCCGACTTCTACCCAACCTGGTTTCGATCTGCCACGTCATACCTGGACCACACTAAACCGAATAAGAACGAATCATGGACGTTGTGCTGATTCTTTATACAAGTGGGGCATTTCAGATTTCATAGAAGAGTCTACCTATTTTAAGCTTAATTTTTAATGTGTCACAAAAAACCATACTCTAAATAAAAAAAAAATAGTGATACAATAATTTGGAAAAAATAACAAATATTATGTCAAAGGTAACTTGTTCCACATATTTTTATTTTAAAATTTATGCAAATTTATAATTTTAATTTAGAATAAACAATTTTTTTTTAAATATTTTGCTTGCGGCAAATAAAAAATAGTATATGATGCACGGGTGTAAGCTATTTTGGACTTAATGTGGATGCAAATCTCGGCTAGCGCCTCGAAACTCCACATACGTCCAAAATCTTTAGCTTTACGTCCTAGCATCATAATGTACTATTCTGGCGTCTCCTTTTATTTATGCCCACTGGTCTACTTTTTTATCTACTATTCTTTCTTTATGAGTACATCTGTAGCCCTATTCCTGTACATCGTGAAATAGGAATTGAGAAATAAATTACAGCAATTTTTTCATAACTTCCGTGCCGCGGGAAATAACAATTTCGTAGATCGGACAATAGATAGGATCGAATAAAACAAAGTATCCTGGAAGTTGTTCTAAATTCAAAACAAAATCAATTGTGTTAGAATAGTTAAAATGTCTATCTGTGTCAAAATATCTAACGCCAAATGTGTTAAAATATCTAACGCCTTGATATTTTAAGGAATTTGATTAATCAGGAAAATGCTTTTTCATCCCTTCCTAGACACAGGTTTGAGGCGAATCAATAGGTAAAGTGTCATTCAGTTTCAAATAAGTTTAAATTTCAAAATCACTAGCACAAAAATTTCTATTTAAAAATAACCAAAATTATCATTTTTTAAAGTTAATAAAAAATTATTCGAAATTCGCTTTTTTAAAGTTAATTAAAAATTATTCGATATTTGTTAATTAAAAATTATTCGAAATTTGTTTTATGAAAGTTAATTAAAATTTTTCGATATTTTTGTTTTATATTGTAAAAATATTTTTTTTTTGCAATAAAAATTATTCGATATTTGTTTTATTAAAGTTAATTAAAAATAATTTAAGATAGTTAAAAAAAATCATTAATCTATTTTTTAAAAAATCATTAATTAAAAAAATTAAAATAAAAGAAACATTAAAATGAAATTATTAATAAAACTAATTAATTGGTTTATTGGGTTAAACTATTAAGTCTTATAAAATAATCCTTGACCCCTCCCCCCCAATGGAAAATTCTGGCTACGCCACTGATCCCAACCAATAAAATGATAAAAGTCTAGACGTCTTAATTCGATCTAACTAACAGCTGAGGGTTACATCGAACAATGATGAAACCAAAATCCAAAAATCACACAGTAAAAGCATTCTAACAACCCGATACACAAAAACCATACAATGAAACTTCAAAATAGATAACAAAACAACCGTTAGTTAAAAAATCCAATTTCAAAAAAAATCCCACAATCCAACAATCCAACAATACTCGCCAAATCTATACTGTTAAAGCTAGCCGTAGTTTCCAGTCGAAAATAACAAAAATCGGTATCGCAAATTTCATTTTTACGATCTCAGCAGAAATTGTTAAAATTAGCCAAAAGTTTCCAGCCGCAAGTGGATAATGCAGATTATATTACTTTATATAAATTAAAACTCCCAAATATCAGCCAAAAAATTGATTGATGATTAATGGTCTAGTGATCTCTGGGAAAAAAATATTGTGTCAAGTTTTATGCGGAACATCTAGGAAAATTCGATTTTCTAAATATTTTTATAGCACTGCAAAAATCATTCCTTTAAAGTATTACGTCTGGAGATGGATCAAATTGATGACAGTGGTTCATGGTAATCTCTTGAAAAACAAAGTGGGTCAAGTTTCATGTGGGAAATCTCGAAAAATTTGATTTTCTTAATTTTTTATTATCACTGTTAAAATCCTGTCTTTGGATGGATCGAATTTATGACAATGGTCTATAGTTAAAGGCAAAATTTTTACAGTGTTAATAAAAAAATTTAGAAAATCAAATTTTCCGAGATTTTCCACATGAAACTTGACCTAAATTTTTTTCCAAAGATTTTTTTTTGACCACCGTTTTAGTGTTATAGTGCTTTAGTTAGGCTTGTCTCTTTCGGATGATATATTTTATTAACAATCTACCTTATCGACATTCGGCTGGAAACTTTCGGCATACTTTAATAGGTTTCAAAATTTGCGACTAATCATTTTTAATCATGTTAGTTTTGTTTTTCTGTTGAAGTTTTCATATGATTTAAATGATGGAGATGAAAATAAAAAATAAGAAGTTGCACAAACATGCCGACGTTGGTACTTTTCGTGTCCAGGACCCCTCCCCATACGGAGGACTTAATCAACATATAGATGGGATGGTGCTGGTATACCGACAATCCCCAAAGTTTTTTCCGATAATAATAATATCATCAGTTACACCTTGAAGAAACTGCAGTTGGTATTATGGTCCACGATATTTGGAAATTTAGGATAATTTAAAAATATGACATTTGTATAATCGTTTGTTACGATATATCGAAAACTACTCATTTGACTTTAATAAAATTTACGAGCCAGGAAATAAATTTCAGTTTTTTGAAAATAAGTAGAAAACTAAGCTTTCAAAAATTGTTTTGGACTAAAAAAAAATTCACCTTTCATATATGAAACCCTACTCGTCAAGGTCAAAAATAATTTTTTTTGAAATTTGTACTTCCAACCCCCTCTAAATAACATTTTAAATGATGAGCTGACCGCTATAGTTCTCATTTAATCTTTACAACACTCAAAAAATACGCAGTCGATAATTTCTTAATTTTTTTTAAATATTGCAATCGTTTTCGTTTTTTCTAAATCAAACTCGATTCCTTAAAGAAAACATTTGTTTTACTATCTCCTTATCTATGTCTATGAAATAGGGATAAAAATAAATATTTGCATTTTTTGTTTTCATTAGGCGTGGTCATATACATTTTATAACTGTAGAAAATTTCAAGTTGATAGTACTTACAGTTAGAAAATCGATTATATAGAAATTCGGACGGACACCGGAGTCTCACCAATAGGGTACCGTTTTCTTCTTTTTCAAAGTACGGAACCCTTAAAAAGAAAACATACTAAACTTTGATTTTATCAAAGTATACATTACCGAATTTTTATTCACTAGACTTGAATTTTGAATAAGTTTTGAATTATTAGGAATTTTTTGTGAGCACTTAAACTCGAGTAATTAAGGAAATCATTTTGAATTTTTAAATTTCTAGAGTATAAATTATGGGACTTTTCTTAGAGAAAAACTGCATTTTTCTCTTATGCGTGTTTCGGTTGGGATTTGAATCACGGCACTGGTGAAGTAAATTTTCAAATACCAACCGAAACACGTATACGAGAAAAATGGAGTTTTTCTCTGAGAAAAATTAAAATGATTTCCTTTATTCTAAGCAACTTTCCTTGAAATAATTTCTGGCATCTCCAGGATACTCTACCAATCACTATAATTTTTTTGGATAAAATTTTTTTCGCAAGTGTTCCAATTATGTTTCTGATAATAATAATTTTTTTAATTAAATTCTTAGTAAAATTTATTAGTTAAATAAAATAAATTAGAAAAATTTAGTTAAATTAATAGCCAAATTTTATAGCTAAAATAGAAAAATATTTTAATGCTAGAAAATTTTTTTGAAGAGCACGTAAATCAATTTAAACGAAAGTTTAATGCGAAAATTTGAAAAAAGAAAAGTAAAGCTACTATTCAAAAATCCTACATGCTGAATTTTTGATTGTTTGATTGATGTTAATTTCTGACATCATTTCGTACAATAATTGTTAGCATCTTGGTCTGTGAATCAATCAAAAGTAACATGGTGATTATTGATTGATGTTTGGATTGTAATTTTGATTGATATTAAGTATGGAAATCCAATCAATTAATTTGATAAAACTAACCACGACTCTGGAGAAGTGATTTTTTCTTCTATTTTCTTATATTGTAAAATTATTTGTATTCAAAAATCGCCTGAAACCATTGGCGCAAGGATTAGTTATTTTATTGTATTATTATTCTGATTTAACAATCGTCCAGATGTAAGGTTCTATGGTTGACTAATGTTGCAGAAGTATAAAAGTTTGGATCAGGTACAAATAATGGGATGAGCGAAACGTTTATTTTTAATGTAATAATTATACTTATTGTGGTGGTGGGGTTCCTCTTGCTTTTGGATCCCTAGAGGTCCAATTCTTTGTGCATTTGAGTTCGTTTTCTTTTGAAATTTGTGTGTGCAATGCAACATTTGCGATGGGTTGAGGCGACATATTCGAACTCACAGACTGTGCCTAGTTGGAATTTTAATTTCAAGGCACGCAACTCCTCGGGTGGTTCCATTATCAGAAACACACAGTGTCCATTACAACTCACAAAAAATCACTCATAACTCAAAACTTATTCAAAATTCAAATCTTGTGAATAAACAATTTTAAACTGGCTTAATATACACAAACATTGTCTTTCGTTTACATATATGAAATATACGTTTAATTAAAATCTATGAGTATACATGACAACTTTACAAGGAATGATTGACACAGTTCGAAATTGATCTAGTATAATGCCTGACCGGAAATCTAGTGCTTCAATCGTATAGAAGAAATGCGTATGCCGAATAGAACCATTTACAAATACGGAGCACCAAAAACATGAGTTTTTTACAAAATTGGTTTGGTACGCGAAAAGGAAAATGTTTACAACAACAATTTTTTAGCTCACAAATTAATACTAACTTGCGGTCGCATGAGTTAGAGTTTAATGTTTTATCAAATACCAGGTGTAAGAACTCCAGCATATTGCGTTTATATTTTTATTTTGTATGGGTAAACGGCGATCGCTCAAATGAAAAATTTATGTGCTATTGTTCAAGACTCGAGCAGGAGCAGAAATGAGAAGATTTAATTTTGCTTGTTAAAAAGGTTTTCACTGTCTTTTATTTTACAACGGCAGAACCTATAATTTAAGTAAATTAGCATCGATTTACATTATTAGACGCTATTATTATTTAAAGCTTTTAAAGTGAACCATATTTTATGTCCCTAAAACTTCTTAAATTGTCCAGCCCATTAACAAGACGTTCAATCAAACTGCAGTAAGAAAATTTTTCTATTTGGCTTATGCAAAATAATAGATGGCAGTAGTTGAAGTAGAGCACTCACTACCTTGGGATGTTGAGAGCAGAAAACTGGAAATTTACCTAATTGCAATTACTTGACAGCTCAGTTGATTAATCACTGTCAACCTCTGCGGGTTGAAGCCACCTAAGACTAAGGGTTCCGCCAAACTATTCCATTTGTACGCAGTTCAGACAAAGAAGTCTCTCTGCGATCTGCCAGTATGACAGCGTGGGATCTTTACCGTTTCACTGGTTGCGGTAGCCGATTACCGTGTGGAAAGGGGGTAAGAATAAGTTTGAGGCATGATGCCGCTGATTTCATCTGAGCACTGTTGATGACGATATTTGTAATTAATTTCTTAAAAAATACAAATGTTAAGCTAATTTTTAAAAAGCTCTTACTAACTGCTATAAAAACTTTTATTTTTATAAAAATGAATGTTAACTACTCACCATCAAAACTTACCTCGTAACGTTTTTTATAAGAAAATTTTCTGTTTTTTGTAACTCAAAGTACTTCATACGTACTTGACATTAAACTCCTACAACAGTATAATATGGCATTAAATGTACAACAGTTGTTGTAAACTTGTTAAAAAAACAAATTAAAAAGCTTCTTAATAAAAATATGAATTTTTTCTTTTTGCTTTGAAAAAAATTAAATTCATTATAATTACAAGGAGTATAGCCTATGAAGAAGTGAAACTGTCTCGTCTGACAGTGATTAATGATTTCATAAAAAACCCAAAAATACGTCCTAATTTTATTGATGTTTGTAATATTTTTGTATTAAAGGATCTATCAGCAAACAATTTCCAAATTTAAAAAAAATTGATAAAATTTCATTCATGATTGATTTAGATTACATTTATGAAATATATGAAATTTTTTGTGGCTATATACCATAATCATAAACTGATTTATTAGTTTACACAACAAAAACCATAAATATTAACTTATTTTTTCAATATTCATCCTAGAAATTCGTAGCAGGGGAACAAATTATTAAGATTATCTATCTATCGATGTGAAGAAAAATTTTCACGCTAATTAATAACATACTGAAAGATTTCCATTGTTTTTGTTCAAAAGGAGCTAATAAAAATTTATCTTGAGAAAATATTAAAACGTAATTCAAGTCAAAAGTGTTCATTTTGAGAAATGAAAATTGTAATTGTTGATGAAAACTTTTGTAGAAAGAAGCATGAGAAAATTATTTTATACAAGCTTTAAATTAAGTTGGAAACATTTGTTCCTCGTGTTAATTGAAAACTTTGTGAGGCATGAAATGAAGTAAAATTTTATTTTTCTAATTGAAGGTGGCACACTAAAAAGTTTAACACTGAAATAACTTTTAATAAGACGATATTATATGTGAGTGTTACAGGTGTTGTTACATGTAAAGAAACATTTAACAGAAACTAAAACTGGAATTTTTTTTTAATAAAATGTATTACAATATTTGCATGAATAAAACCTATATTGGGGTGCTAATAATCCAGCTTGTGGTATATTCCTCCTCCTATTGAGGTCATCCTCAATAATTGAACCATACGTACCTTTGACTGAATTGCGTTCATTCCCAAGTATCCCTATTATATCTATCAGCTGGCTAGTCAGCTGGCTATATCTCACTGATATTACCAGCGTTATGTGATATCGCACGGTAACTCATGTGTCAATAGAGCCGAAAGTTATTTTAAAATAAAGGGGACTAAAATAGCTGATCAACATTTCTTTCATTATTCTTTTGGTTTTTATATTTGAAGATTGAAGATGAGGATAAGCTCTATGTTGGAGCTTGAACATATATTAATCACGTCTCAAATATATTATTTTTCCCCACTTTCTCGGCAGTATATTAAAACAACCAGTCATCTGTCGAGATCAAACACTGTCTTAGTGGAAGACAAGAGAAATACTTCTTTTTGATCTGAACAGTGGATGAACAATATGATTTGCCAAAATCAAGTTTTGGATGTTTACAATCCACAGATAATATAAAGCCTGCTTCATCTTAAAACACATTTGTTGTGGGATCTAGACCTTAAACGAAAGAAGTCACAAATAAACTCACATTGATACCGAGGATATACCAGGCGTATTTTGCTTTGTCTCCATAGATGTTTTATCGGTTTTTTCACCACTCGTGATAATAAAATGTCAAACATTATTCAAAATTAGCAAGAGCTTTCAAGGTTCTGTAAAAGGCAATGGACGAGAAACTGACTTAAGGGAAAAGCATTGCAAGAAGTAGTACAAACGGTACTAGAATTCAAATTGAATGCAAAAGATAGAACCACTTAGACTTTTTATCTTATTAAAATGCCAAACGAAAAGATTGGATAGTTGAAAAATCCATAGAAGCTATTTCAGATCAACACAAAGCCCCTTCCCGTAAAAGAAAATACTATTGTGAGCTCTATATATCCAAAACTCAGAGAATAGCTCATATAAGACAAAGGTTCAGATAACAGCCGGGTCGATTATTGATGTTATCTGTTGTTATCAGCTATTTTTGTCTGTGATAGATAAAGCGCAGGATGATGGTTGCATCTCATCCCTGTCGTTTACAACAGCACCAGAATCCTGGTCTGTATATATGAAGATTGGTATCAGAATTTGTCAAATTAGTATGGAGTGCCGAGTGCCAACTTATAATCTCTAACACTGTACAGAAATGCGCTTAACAATCTTGCTTTGATCTTTCCTTGATTCGTAAAGATTTCGAAAATCCAAAATGAGACCCACGGCTTCTATTACCAATCAACTTGCTTTCGAAATTTTCGCATAAAATTATTTCAAATTATTACCGTCTTTATGGAAAATTATTACTAATAATTTACCTTGTCATTCATCACGAATATTTAATTTTTTTTACGAGAAATTTGAAATAATAGAATTACGAATTTATAAATATCTTAAAAATTTTAGTTAAAACTATATGTTTCAATAATTTAGTTAAGGCTAAAACAAATTTCAAAACGCATTTCCCTCGATCGGTGAATTACTATTAATAACATATTACCACAAATTGATGTGAAAGTTATTCCACGCATTCCACACCGCACCGTTATCAACGTCAATAGAGGTCTGTAATAACTATTTTCTGTTCTGATTAAAGCGATACCGATACCCAATCTTAATATCACATTGATATTTATAAATAAAAACTAATAAAAATAATAATAAGCCCAAACGATTATCCCAAGTTTATTGTTACGATATGACCAATCGTATTCCGTACTATTCCAAAGCTCAGCAAATTCAAACAGTAACCATTAATACTATTACTAAAACTAAATTTTTTTAACAACATCATTGAACAATTTAATAACGTCAAACGCGTATCAGTTGTATCAATAAATAGCATCCATATATGTAAATATACTTCCACAGCACATATATAATTTAATTTAGTATCCATATATGTACAAAAATTAGTAAAGCCTTGCATGTCGATGCACCAAATATCAATATCTTGCATTTAAAAACAATTTGCACAGCACAAATCGCTTTTATGTATAAAGCACAAAAATAATTTAAGAGTAAATAATCAAGTTTCGCAACACTAAACGCGTGCCACTAACTTCCACTTTTAATCCCGGTTTATGAATTACCTTTCTTTTCAACACACACACTAATCGACATTCTTTCAAATTTATTAGCGAAACTATCTTTATAAACAATTGTTTAAATTATTTAAAAAAAATATAGATCGATCAAGACTGTTCTCTATCTGATGTCTACCACAGAATTAAAAGAGACTCAAAACAAAAATGTTCGTAAACCTGAACGACCTGAATAGAGCATTCAAATCCGAATATTTGAGTATTCGAATATCCGATTAATTTGGGTATATTTTAAGTATTCGTTATTCGAATATTTATACGCGAATATTCGAATATTTTTTATCTCCCAAAATATAATGGTTTTCCATCTCTTCATTTCTTTTTCAAACTTCGAAACTAAGCAACTTCAATATTTTAAGGGAAATAATTTTATTACAAAAAGTGCTTGACGTATAAACACCGCTTAATATTCCAGTCAAAGAACTTAGCGAAAAAAATTCAACACACTGGAGTTATACCACAATCGAACGAATATTTTGATTACGCAAAGAAAACTGCTGTGAAAACTTTCCTTTCTCGCCTCCTCAGCCTTCAAAAATGTACCAGATCCTAGCGACGAAAACAGTAATAACCATGGTTGTAGGTATCTTGTAATATAAATGACGCACTTGCAGTCAACAATCAAAGTAGAAATATATTGCAACAAAAGCTGCAACCAGCGATTACCTCAATTACTGATTCCACGACATGAGATACAGTAACAGTTTTTTTTATTCAATTTTAGGCATGTTTTGTGTTAACCAATGTAGATCAACGTCTCTGAATATCCGAAGATACCATGCTAACTAGGGAACTAGGGGCTCGAGAGTATTATTCAAATTTCTTTGAGGAATTTATTAGCGTTGATCTTAAAGTTTTGGGGATTAAAATTATCAGGAAAGACCCACGCCGGTAAGGCATTTCAGGATGAGAAACTCTGTTAAAAAACGCGTTGAAAAGCGACAGTTCTACATCTTGTCACTTGAACCGTAAAAGGATGGGCTGCTATTGATGCTCTGGTGCAACGTTCGAAGTTTGCTGGTTCAGGTAAAATCGATTTGATCTCTGCAGACGCCCGTTCATCCATAATATACTTGTAAAATACCGTCAAATCAGCGACGTCTCTTCTATGTTGCAAGGAATCAAGCTCGTTAGTAAAAGTCGAGTTCCCGATCAATTTAACGTGGTAATGAAAATCGCGGTTAATAGTTTAAAAAAACATTTTTGTTATTTAAAATCGTTCAAAACGAAGAACAGATAAATAAGACAATTTGAATAATGCTCTATTGATTATCAGCCCCACTTTAACACAAACTGAAAGAAGTTTCTCTACGGTGGGATATCTGAAATAAGAAGTAGCCTAAAACTTAAACATCTAAACGCACTTCTCTTTTTTAAATGCATATTTCAAGAAAATAAATAAATAAAATGCATAAGTTAAATCTGTTTGATTTTATTCATAGTTCTTAGTACTTCTTTTACTATTCGAATACTAACCGAATATTCGGATATTTAAAGAAAAACTTATTCGATATTCGGATAACTCAAAATGTCGAATAACTGAATGCTCTAGACCTCAATATATATTCCTCACATATCAGGGTTATTTCTTTTCTTAATCAGTTTTTCTTCATGTCAGACATTTTTGACATTTTTGACATTTTCACTAAGTGCATCTTATCAGACATAGCAATAACTAAGTAGATAATAATGGCAAATAAATAAAATGCGGATATAGCAGCGAAATAAATTTTTCTTATTATATCGCACGTCAATCGCTCACACGCCATATTCACAATAAATTGAATAAATAAATGCTCATCGCCAAATCCGATCACAATCCCCAGTGAATAGTAGTTGTTGTTCTGATTGATACCTAGAAATTATAGGCTAATTCCTTCACAGCGGGTTCACAGTGCCAAGTTATGTCGGTTACCATTACAGCGGCATGACTTATAAGCCTTATAAGCCAGTTACAGGTAGCATAAAAATTATTAGAAATTGAGCATTAATTCCCGAAAAATATTACATTAGAAGAAAGTATTGCATTTATAATCGTTTTTAACTTAATTTGTAGTGTCTCACATATATCCGCCACCTACATTTACGTAGGCGCATCGACAATCACGCCCACATTCATCCATACGTACACTCATTCACGCGCATTCATACCTTTATTTAAAGGAAAATAAAAAAAGTAATTAAAGAACACTCACCCCATGGTTATATCCGACAGGCCTCAATGTCCTAGCGTTCAGCACTCCATCATTGGTGAATATTACAGCAGATAAAGTATGATAAGAGGAGTAGTTGTGTAATCATAAGCATAAAGTGCGCCAAAACCACTAAGGCGTTCATTGATAAGTGGCACTGATAAATTGTATAACTAATGTAGAAATGTTGCGTCACAAAATAAAGCGATTGTTTACAAATTGTGCTGATAATATGCAAATTAATACCATCAATGTTGCACCACAACTACTAGGTGATTGTTGATAAGTTGCACTGGTAATTTGTGTAGATAATATATAAATGTTGCGTCTCAAAATAAAGCGATTGTTGACAAATTGTGCTGATAATATGCAAATCAATACCATCAATGTTGCACCACAACTACTAGGTGATTGTTGATAAGCTGCAATGGTAATTTGGGTAGATAATATATAAATGTTGCGTCTCCCAAATGTAGCGAGTGTTAACAAACTGCACTGGTAAGATGTAATTTAATCAATATACAAATGTTGCACCCCAAATGATAGGTGATTATTAATAAATTGCATTGGCCACTGGTATAAATAATATACAAATGTTGCGTCCCCAATAAAGCGATTATTGACAAATTGTGTTGATAATATGCAAATTAATTAATATCCAAAATGTTGCACCCCAAATGATAGGGGATTTCTGATACTGATACTGATAAATTGCAATGGTAACGTGTATGGATAATATAAAAATTGTTGCACCACCAACGCTAGGCGATTATTACCCAACTGTACTGATAAGATGTAAATTAACTAGTATAAAAATGTTGCACCCCAAATGAGAGGAGATTATTGATAAATTGCATTGGCCACTGGTACAGATAATATACAAATGTTGCGCCCCCAAATATAGCGGGTGTTAACAAACTGCACTGGTAAGATGTATGTTAATAACAAAAAAATGTTGCGCCACAGTAACTAAGGCGATTGCTGGTACATTGCATTGATAACGGGTATAGATAATATAACTCTTAACATAAAGAAAGCCACGACATTAATTTATAATTTTTTCTTTTACACATCGAGGAAAACAAATACATCTGAATTTATCAACATGTCTATACATTACACTTTGAATTTACAAAAAAATTGGTTACTAATTAAACTGATAAACGAAAACAAAGCACACAATTTATTTACTTAGCATTAAAATCGCTTAGTTACTAACAAAAACACTTAATTTTTATTGTATTATTTTGATTATTATTATTTTGTTTCTTTATGATATGTACTGTGGATTTTTATATAAAAGAAAGAAATTCTTTTTTCGGCAAACGGCTGTAAAGTTTAACTTTAATGCCGCTAGAGAGTTAGCTAAAGTCTTACTTTTTAGACCGACAGCAAAAGTAACGTCTAGCGACAGCAAAAGTAACGCCATTTTTATTTAATATTACGGAAGCTGTAAAGTAGCATTTGTTAGTTTGTTATTTTTTCAAACATATTGTATAACCATGACAACAAAAAATAAGTTGATTCTCATATTATGAAATTTTGAAAAGGCTGCTTTGATAAAAAAATTTTATTCATACAAATTTAAATGTTTTTTTCTCTTTTTTGGAAGTAATTATGACGATACAAATTCATATTTATAAAAAGTTTGATGTATTAATTTCATATTTATAAAAAATTTAAACGTTTGCCGAAAAAATAGTGTATTTAATTCGGAGCTAAAGTGACTTTTTGTGTTTCGTCTATAATTGTCAAACTATAGACTCAATACAAAAATTATCACTTTAGCTCCTAATTAAATAATGTACTGTTATTACAATATGACCAAAATGTCATGCGAGGTCTAATCAGAAATTTTCCACCATCTTTTACAAAAGCACCATTATAAACAAAAAAATTTATCTTACTTTTCTTCATGGTACGGAGATTGGGGTGCACTGCTACAGTAAAAGACGTTCTATTCTCCACAATAAACCACATAAAACACAGATTCTAATCATTGAGTAACTTCTATGATAATTTTAAAAATAATTAAGGCAAATTTCACTATGAGAACTGTCAACCTCACACACCCAATGTCAAACCGCCAAAATCTAATAGGAAAAATAAAATTAGACTAAGAGAGACGACTAGATGTTTTCATCTCTTATATAGGCAATTAATATCGAAAAATGAACTAAATGTTTTTCGAAAGTTTTAAATTTACAAATTATTGTTAGTACATTTTCCGTAACAAAACAAATACTGGTTATTAGTTTGTAATAAACAAAATTAAAAGATAATTTAACGAAATATATTATTTACAACGCGTTTGAAAGAAATAGTAATATATGCAACATTAGGATGGATTAAAACGTATGTACAACCGGTTCTATGATGATTTTGCATTACGAAACAGTAAATTACAACCGTTTTACAGTAGAATCTATGTATATAGAGGAAAGAAGAATTGATAAAAAACAACTATATAAAAAATATAATACGTTTTGAAGACAATTTCAAAGCTGATTGTAGGATATAATATTTTTTTTGATAACAAGACGAATTGACAAATATGCACAGCTGTTTGAGGTTTGAAAATATTTAGAGCAGTTGTGATTAGAGGCCCGGAGAATCCAAATTCGTGCAGTATGACGAAGCAACGCGGGTGGAAACGCAGTGTGAACCAATAATAGGGTATTGTAAATAAAAGATTATTGTTAAATTTTTTTATGCTACGAATAAATATGTGTACCGGAAACTATATGAAAATATGACTATAGATTATGGATGAACGAGAACTTGTTATGAACTACGCGTGATATGCAAAATTGTGATATTTGAGGAAATAGGAACTTCATGGATCTGTAGCTTTACTGCACAACGTCATCATACTCCAGTCTACATAACAAAGTTCACGATTTTTACTGTGCTAAAAAATGAAGAAGTCTTCTATATCGGGGGTTTTGATAGAGTCTATAGTTTGACAATTAAAGATGAACACAAAAAGACACTTTCACTCCGAATTAAATACACATTTTTTTCGGCAAACGTTTAAATTTTTTATAAATATGAAATCAGTACATTAAAACTTTTACAAGTATGAATTTTATCGTCATAATAACTTCCAAAAAAGGAAAAAACATTTAAAATTCTGTAAATAAAATTTGTTATCAAAGCTGTCTTCAATTCAAAATTTCATAATCCAATCAATTTCATAATCAATCCAAAATAGTTGTTATTTTTGTTGTCATAGTTATACAATAATTCAAAATTTCACCATCCAATCAAAATATATGTTATTTTTTTGTTGTCATAGTTAATAATTTAAAATTTCAGAATCCAATCAAATTATTTGTTAATTTTTATTGTAATAGTTATACAATTTGTTTGAAAAAAAATACAAATATTGTAAAAATGTGGAAAAAATGGCGACTTTTTCTGCCGCCGTAAAAATATGAAATTACTTCTCTGTCGCCGTATAAAAAATGGCGATACTTCCACTGCCGCTTTGATTGTACGTCAAAAAAGTAAGACTTTAACCTTCTTCCCAGTGGCAGTAAACTGTACAGCTTTATAGTGCCCTGAAAAAGTTTTTTTCGGCAAACGGTTGTAAACTTTGAACTTCACAACCGCTTAGCAGAAGGTTACCTTTTTTATCTATAATCAAAGCGGCTGCAAAGTAACGCCATTTTTTACAGCGGTTATTTCATTTTTTGCGGTGGCAGAAAAGGTTTCGCCATTTCGTTCCATATTTTTACGATACTTGTTATTTTTCAAACAATTTGTATAGCTATGACAACAAAAAATAACAAAAACTTTGATTGGATTGTGAAATTTTGAATTGAAATGTTGCTTTGATAAAAACTTTTATTTATACAAATTTAAATGTTTTTTCCTTTTTCGGAAGTAACTTTGACGATAACAAATCATATTTATAAAACATTTAAACGTTTGCTGGGAAAATAGTGTTTTTAATTTGGAGATAAAGTGACATAATTGTCAGCCAAACTATAGACTTAACACAATAAATAGCACTTTAGCTCCGAATTAAATAATGTATTATTGTGTCATAAAATAAAATGCATAAAAAGAAAAATCCGTCAAAGAGCTAAATTTTATTTTCTTATTTTTCGCCCTTAGATATTTTAATTTTATTTTACAAAAAAAATGTATGTGCGTGGTAGATTTTATTTTATTTCGCTCAAAAGAAAAGAAGCATAAAATCTAGTATTTTTTGTTAACAATACGATATACATATTTTAGTTTGTTTTGCTTTAGTTTGGTTACTTTTTGTCCTGCGTTGTTTAAAAAGAAAGTTTTAGAAATTTGTATGATTGATTGAGTCATAAATTTAGATAATGATTTCATGTTTTTGTAATTTATTCTTTTACATAATTTATTAATTAAAAAATTTTAATATTTTGTTAACAAATTTAACCATGAAGCTAAAAAAAATATTTGCTTTCATTATTTACTAACCGAATTTATTTAAAATGTAAAAACAAAATACAATTTCATTAATTTTTTTTCAATTATTATTTTCATTTATTAATTAATTTATAATATGTTTTAGTGTTTCTATGATTGCATAATGAAAAATTTTTATTAAAAGACTTCTTATACACTTTAATAATATTTTATTTTTCTAAATATATTTTCTGTCTCTAAGAGACCTTCTTCAGAGAATGAATTCTGATTTCTATTATCATAATAGAAATCAAATTATTATCATAATAGAAATCAGAATTCATTCTCTGAAGAAGGTCTCTTAGAGACAGAAAATATATTTAGAAAAATAAAAAATTATTAAAGTGTATAAGAAGTCTTTTAATCAAAAATTTTTTATTAGATTAACACTTTAAGTAGTTCATCAACAATTAAAAAAAAAAAAAGAAAAAATTAAAATTGCATGTTTAACTAATTGTCTTCCAAGAAAATCTTTATTTGTAGTTTTTTATTTCGCTCACAAAAAGATTTGTTGTAAATTCTTCAGAGCAAGAGTGAAAAACCAAAAATAAAAATAAAGCCCCCATGGGTTTTAAAATAAGCGTGGGCGCTCGTAAATAAATAAAAATCTGATCACTGCTTTCGAGTGTTTAAGGCAACAATTTTACTCTCAATCCAAAAAATCCAATTTATGTCCTTAATACATAAATAGCTAATAAAATATAGTTGTCTACAGGGTCTACAGAGAAAACGCCATTGATTTAAAATCGGCCAAAGTTCAAGGTAAATTACTCTAGAGGCCATGAGTCAATAAGTATATTAACATAGCTTTAATTACACTCCATATTGTGTTTTTTAAGATCCATGCTAACACACACTTTCTATCTGCATAAATAAAAAAAAATTTGGTTATGTAAAACTTTCGTCATATTATATGTATGGTTGTTTAAATTGTTAAAAAGTAGAATGTTCGTCTGTAGTTGTAGATGCAAATATTTTCTCGTTTGACTAGAGTTTCGTATTGAGATAATTAAGGGAAATCGTGAATTAAATCATATATGTAAGATGCAAATATAAATAAAAAGAAACAAAAGATAGAGATTCTAGCTACAAGTTTGATCAAATTGTGTGATCAGAGTATTATGTATATTATGTAAATTTTAATACAACGAAATTGTAAGCGTGCTTAAAAATAGCTTAAAAAAATGTCAAAGATTGGAATTGTCTTGTAAAAGTTATAAATTATTCTGACCGACAAAATTTAATTATTGACTTAAACCTACCAAAATACTTTATACGTACTCAATATAAATTTAGAAAATAGTACAATTTGTGCAGCCGAAATTTCTATTTTAATTCTGCACGATTAGATTATGGAGGTGGTTTATATATTTAAAAAATGTGGGTTAGAAGATATCTTGTAAATCTTCGGATTCATCTAATCTGGAGAATTTTTAAGTGTGTTTTTTGCTAGACGGTGCATTTATTTTTTTTATAAAAGTTACCTAACTGATAATACCAAAATCTGGCGTTACAAAACTTTATGTTTAATAAACATACATACATGGATTAGAAATAAAAAATAAATTACCATCAACACATTAAAAATTTTATTTCAACAGCTTAAAGTATCGTTAAATATACGTTCATATTATTATGAAAATCATTAATAGTCCAGTAAATAAAGGTTAAAAGGTCGCAAAAATCCTGCCGCGGACGGGACCTGGCGAAAATTGTTGGTCTTACCGAGTACTTTGACGTGAGAAAAATTACCTTGGGGTTCCGACCCTGTGAGCCTGGAAAATGGCCCTCAAAGTGTCAGAAGTAGTTTCCGGGCCATATCTCCGGAAATATGGCAGTTAGGGTATTCCTGTTTAGCTAGAAATAAAGGTGAGCTAATTATCTACAGAAATTGTCCTATTCATTTTTATCGTAAACCCGATAGTTTCCGAGATAACGGACTCGAACCTTGTCCTGCATTTTTCTCTTCATCATGGAGCCAGAACGCCGCTTTACACGTATTTACTAAGGAGCGGCGGACAAATTAGCGGATAACTCGGTCAAAATTCAATATTTTTCGATGATTCGTGATATTTTTCGATGAAATTCATGTGAAAGAGAAAACCCGTACCTGTCACATCCTGTGATAAAATTCCTGTTATCACGTTTGTAAGCGAGTGCAAACGGCGGTCAAAGTTTCTTTTTATCCGGTTTTCTGACGCAGTTTTAAATTGATTCATATTTTTTTTAAAAATTGTGTTTTTATATGTTTCTTTCTTGATTATTGTACCTGTGGGGGTCTTGAAACATCTCAGAAAGTTCGCCACAGTGGCTTTCTCGCACTTTTAAACAAAAGGGAATTTATTAATTTCCATTTTGAGGACTTTCATGGAGTTTCGGAAAGTCCGCGGAAAATCATTAATAAAAGATTTATTGTCTATTAAAGTGCCTCATAAGTTACACCAATTTGTAGCTTAGAATGTCTAGTTTCCGATCGTATTTTTCAAATTGTTTAGAAATTTCCAGGGCTCTTTAAAAGTTGATTTTACGCCCACACGGGAAAAAAACTGGCCAAATTTTTCAGAAACTTTTTTTTCTTTCCGAGGAATGTTTTGGGTATTGTTACTTATATAAAAGTAAAGCTGAGGTTCTCAGCTTTCCATTGATATAAATAATGTCATTGTTTTTAATCCACAAAAAAAAAAAATTGAAAAAGTTTCCCTGAAATTATTTATGATAATTTCCTCTTTTTTTCTGCTTCACGTGGCGGCGCGTATATTACGTGTATAATATCGGTCGGCGCAGGCGCGCACACATGGCACACACACACTGGCTTCACGCGTCCCTCGTCGACTTATATTGTTATTGTTATTGCATTAATCGTCAACAATAGTACATTATGATGCTAGGACGTAAAGCTAAAGATTTTGGACGGATGTGGAGTCGAGGCGCTAGCCGAGATTTGCACCCACATTAAGTCCAAAATAGCTTACGTCCGTGCATCTTCTACTATTTTTTATTCGCCGCAAGCAAAATATTTTAAGAAAATTTGTTTATTCTAAATTAAAATTATAAATTTTCATAAATTTTAAAATAAAAATATGTGGAACAAGTAACCTTTGACAAAATATTAATTATTTTTTTCAAATTATTGTCTAGCTATGACAACAAATGATAACAACTATTTTAATTGGATAATGAAATTTTGAATTTAAGGGTTGCTTTGATAAAAGATTTTATTTTTCATAGAATTTAAACAAATGCAAATGCTTTTTACTTTTTTGGACGTAGCTATGACAACAAAATAAATAGTTAAAAAGTGACACTTTTAGGCCGTAAATCACAGTAATAAAGTAACACTTTAATATGTAGGCGAATAAAAAAGTCATTTATTATAAATTATTAAATCGACAACATATAACGCATTTACAGCGACATAACAAATTAGTACATGTATAATTTAAATTTGTGTGTGACTGATCGCTCCTATGCTCCTATATGGCCGCGATAATTTCGCAAATACAACGAGAAAGCCATTGTCATTTGCAGGTCAAATTTTTCAGGCCAGAACATGGAGCTGTGGGTATTTCCAAGCCCTCAGTTCTCAAATTTGATGAGAATCTGGCGTTTTTTCATGGTCTCAAATTTGACAATTTTTCACTACCCGTTTTTGCAAAAAGTATCAATGTTGCGAAAAAAAATGAATAGGACCATCCATTTCTGTAGATAATTAGCTCACCTTCATTTCTGGCTAAACAGGAATGCCCTAACTGCCATATTTCCGGAGATATGGCCCGGAAACTACTTCTGACACTTTGAGGGCCATTTTCCAGGCTCACAGGGTCGGAACCCCAAGGTAATTTTTCTCACGTCAAAGTACTCGGTAACACCAACAATTTCCGCCAGGTCCCGTCCGTGACAGGATTTTTGCGAGCTTTTGATCTTTTTCGACCTTTATTTACTGGACTATAATTTTATAAAACTCAATCATCAATATTACTGCTTTTTTTCTAAATATATATCTTAACATTTTATACTTTTGGAGTGTAAAAAATATTTACTTAAGCTGAGTTCTCATACTTCGATTCTATTCCCATCAGAATTTTTTCGAATTTAATTGATTTGCTTTGTTTCGCTTTCCTTTGTAATTAATTTCATCACAGTACGAAAATTTTATATTATTAACTCTAACCCCATTTCCATTATATTTTCATTTTCTTTTATATCGGGTTAAACCTTGAAAATATTATAACTGTCGTACATACATATACAGACTTTCAACTTTTGTTGTGATAAAATGATGAAAATATAATTTAATTTTCGTGCTTACGGGAATACGATAAAAACAACAACAACAACAAGAGCTTAATTCTTAGTTTGAGAAAATTGTTTTGCGTTACTAATTGGAACAAAAAATGAATTGTTTAAGTTTTTCTTTTATAAAACTATAAGTTTTCTTGTAAACGTCTACGTCTACGTCTTTATTATAATAGAGATTGTGTAATTAATGAGGTAATGGCAAATGGCAATAGACAATTATTTTCACCAAAACAAGAACATAATATAGAGAACTTTTTAAAACTTGTGTGAATGATATAAAATGTCACACGGTTTATTAGTGTGTAACTGAAGAGCTACGAACTGAGCATACAAGGAGTAATTTAGTATTTATTGTTTGCTATTATTAATGATTAAAAAGTTTTGAAAGTTCTTATCCTACATGATGGTTATAGGTGGAATTTAATATTAAAGAAATATTGTTACAAAAGATTTTCCCTCAACCTACAATTTTTCTTTATGAAACCATAAACTTTTTTAATGGTTATCGTCTTTTTAACCTTTATCCTTCCCTAGGGTTTATTTAGACTTAAACCCTCGTTTTGCTAGAAGTACCATAATGCTCAAAAAAGTATTTTGTTGATATGATTTAGGTATTTTATATTAATATTAATATAAAATTATTTGCAAGAAATTGAAATTTATTGAAAATTAATAGCGAATCGTACTGTAGCGAACCAACATTTTAATACCAGTATTGGGACCGGCATTAGACCTTATGTTAATATATATTTAAATATAAATATAAATTCTTTCATTGATGATGGATATTTATATCCGAAACGGGTCTGGAATTTATATTTTTAATAAAAGTTGTTAGAAAAATAATATCACTTTTAATTATTATATTTAATAATTGATTAAATATATATTTGTTTTACATCCAACGAATTGTATTAAAAGCTACAGATATCTAAATCCATCCAGGATTGATCTTTGATGTAGATAATATATCCAGATCGAGAACACAACTTACTCTGGAACTATCATATAATGGCGATGGAAAAGAGCAAGTCATGAAAACCTTTTCAATAAATGTAAAAAATATTTCAGTCTTTCCACATTTATAAGTCTATATACGTCCCTGCATGAAGTATTGTTGTCAAATTTGGGGCGCTGCATTCCTGGCTCTTTTGGAATCTCTTTAATACGAATTGTGGGTGATCGAAATGTAAATCTAGATTCCCTACAATATCGTCGCACTGTTGCTAATTTCGTTGTTTTCAATAACTATCGTCACCAGCACTGGTCGGATGAAAACAGATCCATTATAACCGTTTTACTCTGTCAAGAGTGTCATGGTGTCATGTTGTGACAAAATACATAGGAACTTCTTTGTTTGTACATCGAACAAATGAAATGCTTTGCCCGAATTCATAGTCTCGAGTGACTCCAAACCACAAACATTTAGAAAAACGTTCATTAGCACATTAGAACCAATTTTATTGTGGAATCTAAGTCATTACATAATGTAGTTCCTGCTTTGAAAACTTTGCTTATACTTTTTTCAAAAAGTTGTTGTAGAGAAATTATTCGAAAGCAGAACAACGTTTATTTTGTATATACTGTTACGAGAATCCAGAATCCGTTAATTTCTTATTAACTACTGATTCCCGGAGACATTTTTTATGGCTACCAAAATATTTTCATAAAACAAGTAATGTAGTGCGAAATTATACATTCCATCTTGTTACAACAATAAAAAGTTCATACAAATAAACTAAGGACAAGGCCATTTTTTGTGATATATTTCTCAACACAAAGAATATCATTATCATACACATAAAATAGTATTTAATATTAATTAATAGGATTTAATTTAATCCTCTTTGAACTCTCGCGTAACGTTGAAGACCTTGTTTCGTTGAAGAACTTGTTTTTAACCAGTTTGACATGGAAAATTTCTTGTTTTGTATTTCGTTTGAAAAGGAAAAAAAGAGAAAGAAAAAACTAAAATACGCGGGATGAATAAAAATTCTTTCTTATAATCACGCACACATTTTTTGAAAAAGAATATATTATATTTCGGACTATCAGCCAAAGTGTATAATAATTTTGGCTATCAAGCCCTTGATATCATATTTCTGGCTAACAAAAAGTTTGATTATAAGAATTTGGATATCAAGCTAAGAAATTTTTTTGATTTGATATAAAATATATTTTTGAATATTGACCGAAACACACATCAAATTTCGATTAAAAATATTTAAAAAATAAAATCAACGTCACATTCGTTTCTCAGAACAAGAGTTAAAACATGTAATAAAACATATTGTAAATTAATTTCATCACATATTTCTCGAGCTTTCTCTGTAAAGAATATATTTTCCTCGAATAGGTGAGAAATTAAGCAGAATTATATAAGGTTTTCTTTTGGGAAGTTAAAAACTTAGTTTTATTTTTGATTGCGATGATGTTAAGTGAAATTAATAGTAAGCAAAGCGCTGTATGGTGCATATTAAACCTTGTATATATAAGAAGTTATTTTTAAATTAGTTTTTGTAAATAAAGTTTTAAGTGTTACATATTTAGTAGAAATATTTTGTGTATTATTTTTGACGCTATGTTCATACCGAAAAATTTTACATTCAGCCGTTGAAGTTTCTGACGCTGTTTGAAAAGTATTCTAGTTAGGAATATTACTTTATCCACGACTACTAAAGAATATATGCTTTCCATGCGCATGGCTTCCATTGTAATTGTATTCATTCCACAACTAGTGAATTCGATTAAAATTCTTTAACAGTTCTATAGTTTATTAAATATTCCCCTAACAAATTAAACAACAAACTTGTTTTGTTTTTCGCTATCTTTGATGTATTTATTTCAATAAGGCGATACAAATTTTTGCATTAAAACTGGAAATTAAACGAAATATTTTACAGTCGTGGGTAAAATAGCATCTTGTATTCGCTTAGGATGATGACAATTCTTCTCTCGGATGAATCCCTCCACTTGCTACACTCGTTTCGGGAAACTTCACCCTCTTGAAGAACTGGCTTCATTCTAAGCTCATACAAGAATCTACTATTCAATGCTAAGTTGATAATAGAAATGTTTACTTATATTTTAATATGAATGTTGATTGTAAAAATTTGGTTGCAGAATAATTTTGTTTAATTGTGTATTACGTAATTGTAAATTACGACACGTGCGGAAAAAATCAACTTTGTGCAACTAGATACACAAAGTACTATTATATTCGCTCATACGACAAAACCAAAAAACTTGTGTTACAAAATGTACACAAATTTCGTTTTTAAACAGAAATCTCTTCTGCTAATTTTCTTACATTTTATTGGGACTTTAATTGTTTGTTTTTCGTGTTCTTTGCATACATGCAAAAGTGAAAGCAATACAACTTCTCAGGAAGTCAAACTAATACATAGCGATTCAAAGCAGAAATTTTATTGATGACAAAAGAACAAATAATATATAAAATCTGCCAAAATAAAGATTTGTAAATACAAAGTTTTTTTATATTTTATTTAAATGTGCATTTTAGATTTGGAGTGTTGAAAATTCAAAAAGGCTGAAATTAAAGTACTACAGATTTTTGGAATATTAGACATTAGAATAATCGTTAATAAATAAATGATATTAATAATCGATTTAGAATGTTTTTATATTTTTTAAATAATTTAAATTTTTGTTTAGACTATTTTAAATTTTGTTTGGGTAAGCATGTATGACCCTGCTTTCTGCGTACCGCCCGCCAGTGGCCCACATTGTAAGTAAGTTATGAACCAGCATTGAATTAAAAAAATATTTTGCTAACGCTTATATTCACGTGAACAAAATGAACTCTGAGACTGGAGATACATCCCTAATCAATAGCTAGTACCACCAATGATCAACTGTAAGCGGGTTATACAACCGTTTTAGACCAAGTCCAATATCAAAAAAGTTCATCCTTTTTCGATCGTACCCTACGAATGTTAGCTCACCTGTGAATTGAAAGAACACAACCAATAACCAATATACCTTATAATATTGTTATAAAAAATTATGACTGACATCTGAAAAGAATATCAGCTACGTAGAAATCCTGTAGTAAAACAATTATGTCTCGTAACAAAATTAATTTTGACGTGATCACTTTTATTTATGTGTTGTGGTCTTTCCGTCCACGGTTGTGGTGCGGTGCTATCGATTAAGGATGAGAGCTTGCTTTTAACTTTTATGATATTGAAATTTGGTATAAAGCGGTTGTACAATTCACGGATTCGTGCCTTAAAATAATAATCATGCAATTTCTATCTCATTTTCTACCTTAAAGATATCATACTAAAGGTATCATCTACCTATAACATTTAATAGTAAAGTCAATCATTAACTAATATAAAGAAAACGGGATCAATCTAATTAATGTTTGTATGGATTTCTCTTATTATTACGAATGAAACTTTTCCCTTTCTTATATATAACAAATTTTATTTCCAAAGTTTTGACCTATTTATCCTATTTATCAACAAATTCTTTCAAATACTTTCAAAACATTTTCTTCCCCAACCCTAAAATTTTTAATCAATTAATGTTAGGTTGAACGGAAACTAATCAATCCAAAAGCAACCTAAACAATTTTCAACAGAGTGTTTTTATGCCCGAAAATAACAACAAAACAAATATATACATATACATACGTACATAAGAACTCGATTTCGGTGTCTTCTATTCTAGTGCTAAGTTACTTTATGACGCAAAATAATCTCTTTCTGTGATAAAATTAAGAAAATGGATTTGATGAGTTTTTTGTTTTTGTTTTTAATTATAATTGTGTTATTTTTAGAAAACGTTATTGTTTTATTCAATTGGGTTATAAAAGTTTTTTATTTTTGGTTTTTTTGTTCTTATAGAGATTATGAGAAAATTTTTATTTTGTGTGAATCGACGAGGGTTGGTTGTTGTCATTCATGTCTTTTTCGCATAATTAAAATTTTAATACTAAAATTACGAGAAAAAAAATAAGTATTGTTGTAGAAGAATCTGTTAAAATTCTGGTAGATTTTCTGGGATTTAGTTAAAGACAGATATATGATGATTACAGAAAAACCTAAAATGCTAAAGATTGCTGTTTTAGTCATATTTGAGTAATGATTTGAAATGGAATTGTAACAGATTGAAAAATTATATGTACAACGGGTGGTGGTGTTGATAAAAATCATCATATGTGTGATGTAGGATAACGATTAAATTATATAAATAGTTTGGGACTACCACTCCTAAAACAATCAGGAACTTCATCTTTATAACCAATATCCATCATATAACACATTTTATTCATGTGGTTAAACAAGCTGCAGAGGGTTTGGTACGATCCAGCACTACTGGAAGCGGAATATGCAATTGGAAACGGAGTGTTAGTTAGTTATAGGGATTGCAGCTACGTTGAAATTTTTTTATTTGTATACGATCGCTAGCTATCACCTTATTTTTCAGTGAAGATCACTAAGAATGTCGCTCGATACAATAAATACTTTACATATTATGTTTACTGTTACAGGATACTGTGAGGTTATAAGAATTCATCCAAAACTTATCTCAACCTTAAAATTTCCTTAACTATTTCGAATTAGAAGCAAACATCCCGAATCAGTTCATAGGAAAAATCGTAATTAACTAATAATTTTGACGTAGTTACTTACACGTTTTTGAAAATGACTCAAGTTTCACATCAGCCAAATTGAAAGAAAAAATGTTTAAATACTCATTTACTTCGGTTTTGAAAAAAAACCAAAGTATTGAATTCATGAGCCAAAAGTGAAATTCTTACCCTCACTTTTTATGACATTTCTCGACGTTTTAGGACCTACTGATTCTAAAAAAGCGAAAAAAAAAAAAAAATGCATGTCTATCTGCCGTCACAACCGGCGAAATCTAGAAAACCGCTGAACGGATTTAAAAAATTTGTTTATATGTTTGTATGATGTAAATGTGACATGGTAATTTTCGCATTTTTTTGAAATATTATTAGAATTTTGAAAAAAGTTTGTAGTTTTGATTTTGTAATAATTTTTGCAATATATTTAGAATTTTGAAAAGGAAATAGAATTTTTGAATTTGCACCGAAAGAAAAAATCTTGGTTGATTCAAACATGTTGCATTGTTAATCGAAAATTAAGTGAAAATTGGGAAAATTGGGGAATTGGGGAATTTGAATACATAATTCAGAAAATAATAGTAGAAAAGTAGAAAATAATAGTAATTTTCCATAATTTTCTCGTTATTATGAAAAATTAAATTAAAATATCGATAAATGGACATGAAACAAGACAAATAAAAAATATTAAAAGAATATAATAATTTTTTTAAATCACCAAAATTAATTATAGAAAGGGCCTGTTTCGTTAACGATATTGTTGTTATAACATTAACTGAAAAATTTCTTTCGCACATAATTTTATATGCAAATAATATTAAATTATTCAAATTAATTAAACACATCTAAATTATTTCCTAAACTAAAATGTTAAATAAAACCAGCCATGTTAGAATATATAAAAACTTTTTATTTTTCTATTCTTTTGTTTATTATTTTTCTTTATTTTGTTTATTAGTTTCTCCTAGTTTTTATTTTAACAAACACAATAATTTTCAAACAAAAACATGAACAAACTGAACTGAAAAATATGAACAAGAAAAATTGATCACGCCGTGGTTGATTTAAATAATGAAAATTGTTACGTTTTTTAAAATAAATTGGCAATGATACATTGGTTAAAATAACCACGTTCGTATTAGACGCAAAATCAAACAAGCTTTGTAGTTGATTCTACCAACGTTTTTTTTTCGGTGTGTGAATTTTATATATATATATATATATATATATATATATATATATATATATATATATATATATATATATATATATATATATATATATATATATATATATATATATATATATATATATATATATATATATATGTATATATATATATATATATATATATATATATATATATATATATATATATATATATATATATATATATATATATATATATATATATATATATATATATATATATATATATATAGTTATGTTTCATGAATAAATAAATTCTAAAAAAAATGATTTATTTAATACAATTTATTTAATACATGTTACATTACAGAGTTTAAAAATTAGACTAACTATAAAAACTAAATTTTATAAATCTAAAGGTACAAAACAACCACTCAGCATATTCTATTATAATATGTTTTATGATATTTGATTCTTCTATCATGTTGTTACATGTTATATCTGGTTGATAACATTCCATCATATTTCTAGTTATGCTATTTTGCATTGATAGCACTTTTCGTGAGAAAGCAGTTTTGTTATATGACTTGATGATACTATGGGATTATAACTCCTCCCTGGGGTGATGAAAAGTCGTCCTCGACTTTTGTTACTATGCCGGCTTTCCTTAATAGGTCATTGTATGCTACTTTGGTATTTTCCAGGTTAATTGGATTTTGCACTGTTTTTGTTATCGAGCATTTACACAGGCACATATACGATAGTACAACGATTACACATATGGATGATAATGATAAACCTCCTGAAAGTGTCCATATCCAATTTTCGTGATGATATTGCTTCAAAAAAACTTGTCGTAGCAGTTTCCTGTTTTGAATGGTATCCTGTTCGATTGCTGTTATGTTCTGAACAATTTTCATTTTCCTTACTATTTGAATACTGTGAAGTGCTCCCTGGATTTCCTCATTCTCGGTTTGAATTTCATAAGCTTGAAATTCTTTGTTGTTTATCGTGGCTGTACAATTATTGATTGTTATTAAAAAATTTCCTGTTAAATTTCTGTCATCTGGTCCACAATTAGTAACTATTTCGACGTTCTTTCCATTATTTATTAGTATTTTACCCTCAGATATCCATTGTATTGCTGTGTTGATCTCCCATGTTACTTTGCAGCTGCCTTGATTTCCAAAGACTAGTGGTTTTATGCATTCATCCTTAAATTCTTTTAGATCTGTATGTTTTTGGACAAAATTGTTGTAATTGATGGTGGTGTATAGTTTCTGTCTGTTTTTGATGAGGTATTGTGGGTAACTTTCGATAATGCTGTTATTTACAACTAGTGGAGTAAGTCTAAAGTCTTATTGTTGTTGATGTAAAATTTTCCAATTTTGGTACCTCTAATATGTATAATAGTGTTTCCTCACATATAGCAATTTTGGGTGTTACAAATTTTAAAGCTTCGTCTGGAATTGTTATATTTACTCCTTGTTCAGTCAAAAGATTTTTTAGAACAATGATTTCTTTTAACGAAAGAACTTTGTTGCTTGGCAGTGCTATTTTGGTTCTTACTATTGCATCTTGTATGTCCTCAATAATTGCATCGATGGTTTCAATTTGCATAATTGCTGTCATAATTTCTAACTCGCTCAAAACTATTTTATTGGTTATCGATGTGTTGGTTAAGACTGCATTTATTGTTTTTGTTAGTAGCTGAATTCTTTTGTTGATCTGCTCGTTGACTTGGTATTGCTGGTTGTTTTCATTTATTAGACCATTCATTGTAGCGTTGATTAACCTTAAGTCGTCTGCATCTGGGCTTCCAGCTAACCATTTCCATCCTGATCCCAATGCATCCCATCTTCGTTGTCGGAGACGTTTTGGTGGTTTTATTTGTAGTAAGTTGTTATGTAACCTTTTACATTTTTCCTTAACTATTGTATACAAATCAAGTTCATTCTTATCTATCTTATTAACTATATGTTTCATCATTAATTCTATGGTAGTTTCTAGGTTTGTTATATTAATTGGGTGTATGACCCTTATGATCCCTGTTTGAATTTTACATTCGTTTATTTTTTCTAACAGAATTGGATCTTCATGCAAATTTTTTATTTCCAATTTTTGTGTATTGATACAATTAAATATAGTCAAAATTAATAACTTTTTAAAAGTAACCATGTTTCAAAATAATAAGTAAAAATTTCAGTATACAATACTACAATACAATATTTCAATTCAATATTCTTTTTAACTTTGGATTTAATTTTATTTATTATTGATGATAATATTATCGATTGATAAAACTGTTTTCTAAAATTTCTAATATTAATTAATTTTTATGCAATAAAAATTTCTAATGAGAATTTCTTTTATTTAGAATTTTGCTTTTATTTTTCTTGTTTTTATTAACATGGATAAGAATAGTAAAATTGGTTTGTAAGATTTGTAAAATCAGTTTTGGATAATTAATTAATTAAGATATTCAAATAAAAATTATATTGTCATAGTAAAAATTTCTGAAATGAAAAGTAAAAATCAAAATTAGTATTTCTTTAATCTTTTAATTTTATTTTTGTTTCTTTTTATATTCCTGATTGTTTTAAAAGTTTTGTAGTTTGCATTTTTAATTTTGGTTTCCAGCCCTCTTGGCTGAGATTTTGTTCTGATGTTTGGTTTAAGATAAACCAATTGATCATCATGTAATCTAGGTGGATCTTCTTTATTGTTATTTTGTCTCTCTATTCTGTTTATAACTTTTTCTAAATTAGTATTGACCGTTTTAAAAATTTGTTTGGCTTGTTCTTGTATTTCTGCCGGGTTTATTAAGTTATTTTGATTAAAAATGATCTCGTTCGGTGTGAAACCGGTTGACGAGTGTACCGAGTTATTATACAAAGCTACTGATAACTCTATCGCTGTTTGAATACTCGAGTTTGGCGATTTATTACGGTTTGTATTGAAAATTTCTATAATAGTTGAATGTGTTTTCTCAACTTGACCATTTGATTCCGATGATGATGCGTACTCCAATCGGATATTAAGATTGCTTAAGTATTCTTTGAATTGTAGTGACTGGAAAGTTGTCTCATGATCTGAGAAAATAACGTTAGGAATTCCGAATTGAGTGAAATACCTCGTTAGAGCTGTAGTTGTATCCAATAGATTTTTAGTTTCGATTGGAATCATTTGTAAATGTTTAGAAAATGAGTCAACAACGGACAAAAAATTTGTTTTGTTGATATTAAAAATATCTATGTGCACTCGTTCTAATGGTTTTTTAGTGCTCGGTCGCGGAGATATTTTTATATTATACGATTTTCGGTCGTATTTATGAACATTGCATATGTTACATGCATTGATATGTCGTTTGATCACACTACTCATTTTAGGAAAAAAGTAGGATCGTTTGATCTGATTTACTACTTCATTCACCCCTCGATGGGCTCTTTCGTGCTCTTTAACTACGATTGCATTTTGACGCTCTTCATTTTTAACATCTTCGACCTTTTAGCGAAAACGAAATGGCCGTTTTGTGAGAAATTTTCTCGAAATACTTCCTGGATTGTCTGGTACAATTGTTCTGGTGCCAGGATTGCTGTTTGTTTACCGTTATGAAACTCTTTTATGAAATTTGTAATATCTTCTTTTTGAAATGATTTTTTCGAAATAATTACTCGTTTATAGTTTGGAAATATGTCTTCCAAAATTACTGTGTCTAGATTTGAAATTTTGAAAAATAATTGGTTCCTATAATAATTTATAGGACGACCTGCGAAGTGGATGAAATAATCATCGGATGTATCCGCAGAATGAATAGTGTCTATGTCACTATCCCTATTGCCAAGATTTTCTGCTTCAGATTCACGTGGAGTGTTATCTGTTTCTATATTTATATTCACCTCGTTATCTACTGTAGGCATTCTGCTTAACGCATCTGCTACTACATTTGCTCTGCCTTCTTTGTAGACGACGTTATAATCGTAGTTCTCCAATTCAAGTCTCCATCTTAAGATTTTTGAATTTTTTTCGGATGATTTAATGAAAGTAAGTGGTTTATGGTCTGTTACTAACGTAAATTTGTTGCCGTACAGGTATGGTTGATATTTCTTGACAGACCATATTATAGCTAAAGCTTCTTTCTCGTTGGTTGCGTAGTTGATCTCTGTAGCGTTTAGTGTTCTTGAAGCGAACGCAATAGGTTTTTCTATATTGTTCTGGATTTGAGAGAGGACTGCACCTAGCGCAAAATCTGATGCATCCGTGGTTAGAATAAATTTTTTAGTAAAATCGGGATATGCTAAAATTTGATCTGTAGCTAAAATTCTTTTTAAGTTTTCGAAAGCTCTTATATATTCGACGTCTTTTGTGTTGACAACTTGATCTTTCTTTAAAAACTTTGACATGGGTTTGGCAATTTTTGAGTAATCTTTTATGAATCTTCTGTAATAACCTGAAAGTCCTAAAAACTGTTTAATTTGTTTAGCAGTTTTTGGTAATGGCCATTCCAGAATTTTCTGAATTTTATCGGTGTTAGGTTTAACTCCATCTTGTGTGATTATATGACCAAGAAATTCTGTTTCTCTCTTTAGGAATTCACACTTATCCAATTGAATTTTAAGATTGAAATGCGATAATCTTTCGAGAACAGTGTTAAGGTTTTGTATATGGTTATCTAAGCTATATCCAACAATAATAATATCATCAAGATATACATGGCATATATTTCCTATTAGGTTTTGCAATACATTATTCATCGCTCGCTGAAAAGTTGCCGGACCGTTCTTTAAGCCAAAAGGCATTCTGTTGAACTCAAAATGTCCCTTGTCTGTTGAAAAAGCTGTTTTTTCTTGAGATTTTGGGTCTAAAGGAATCTGATGAAAACCTGATTTTAGATCTAAGGTTGAAAAATATACAGATTTTCCGAGACTGTCTAGAATTTCTTCTATTTGTGGGATTGGAAATTTATCATCTACTGTCTTTTCATTTAGTTTACGGTAGTCGATGACAACTCTTACTTTCCGTTTGCCCGAAGCATCTTGTTTTTTCTGAACGACCCAAATTGGTGCCGAATAAGGACTTTTAGAATTTCGGATAATGCCACTGTCTAGCATTTCCTGAATTTGTTCCTCTACATCAGGTTTAAAATGATGTGGGTATCGATATGTTTTCGTATAAACCGGATTGTCGTCTTTTGTTATAATTTTATGTTTAATTATTGTTGTTGATGACAAATTCTCGTTCTGTTTTAACAGTACTGCTTGGTTTTTAAAAATTGTATCGAGTAAAATGTCTTTTTCATTTTTACTTAAATGTTCTGTTCGGATTAGGCTTTTGATAGTGTTTCTATCAATTATTTCATTTTTACATGGAATTGGTTCGAATGTTTCGAAATTGTTAACATCTAATTTCAGTTTTGGTAATGTTTCCGGTGGGTTTGGACAATTTGTCAACACCGTCATTGTTGTATAAAAATTTTCCGCTTTGTATAAACCGGGTTTGATTATTATATCGCTATTTAATTTTTGAAATTCTGGTACAAACCAGTCGCCATTGTTTGTGGTTTGTATCGTAATTATATGATTATAAAAATTTTCCTCAGGGTAATACCGATCAAATTTGTAATTATAATTGTTTAATAAAATTGAGTTTGTCTTATAATCAATTTTGGCATTCATCTTAGCCATTGTTTCTGAGCCTAATATTCCATCAAAAAATTTTTGGAATTCAAGTTCAAAATAAATTTGTGCTGGTAAATTATTACCTAGGAGATTAATTTTAAAATTTTTATCGCAATTATGTGTACCTAAAATATTCTTTATTATAATATTACTTGAAGATGTTTTTGAATTTTCTAATGAACTATAAGGAATTAATCCTGGTTTGATTATATTTTTATTGGCACCAGTATCGATTAAAAGTGTTACAACGCGGCCCAATCGTTCATTGTAGCACTTCAAATATGGGAGAAAATTTAGTCTTCCGTATCTGAATTCGCGTTTACGCAAAAATTTCCATTAT
>CAVNZG010000069.1:0-37341 GCA_963693315.1 Diogma glabrata
AAGTGTTTGAAATGGCTCATATTTATATTTACAACATGTAATAGCAATAACATTATGCATAACATCACGTTTTTATATTAATATTATATTCATATACAAACTATATAATCACAAAATATTCAGTACAATAGATTCTGCAGTTTAAGCAAATTACAAAATTCAAGATGTCTGACGTTTGTGATGTCAACAAATACACAATTTTTTTATGTTTCGGTATTTTCTCTTTTTAAATTGTAATGTTCTTATCTCTTTCTTTTTTTTGTTCAGAGAAAAAGTTAAAATTAAACCAACTCTGATAAAAAATCTGCAGCAGAAAAAATCACAATTTTTAAGAAATATGATTACTTTAAAACAAAAACTGAATGAAGGAACGCAAACACTGCAGCAACTGAAAAAGCGGCTTTAATAGACTAAACACGCAGTTGCAGTTCTTGTATTAGACAAATACTACGAAACCAATAATTTAACATGAATGTGAAAAATACAAAAAATAATTAATGTAATATATTGTTTTAGCTATTCTCCTTAGAGTATATATAAATATAGAGAGAACATAACTTTAAAATTGTATGAAGAGTGACATAAGAAATCGTGTTTGCTAATATGTCATATTTAATTTCTCATTTCGCCATTTGCATTTCTGTTTATTTACAACAACCAACTATTGTATTGAATTATAAATTAAAAACAATTAAATAATTTAAAACGAAACAAAAAGTACAATCTATTATTTTTAGTTGTGCTAATTTTTATAAAATGAATGAAAATAATTACGAGAGTATTTTACATTTATTGTGTTATTTCCAGTGATTTTATAATAGTGAATATTTTATTATTTTATAATGCCAATGTTCAAATATTTAAGTTGTGTATACATCCTGAAAGTATATTATGAAAACTAGCTGGCGACCAACTTTTCATTATTGTGTAGTTTATTTTTAATAGATAAAAGATTAAAATTTATATGTTTGGTTAGAATCAAATCCTAATCTGTCATTTTTCTTATTTCTTTTTATATAGTAGCAGTGAGGGAGAAACTATTATTTTTTGTGGTAGGTTTTTTTCTTATAGATTTAAAAGAAACTCGCAATAATTGTACAATTTTGAATCAAATGAAAAATTTACGCACGTCTTTGGAAGACAAACCGGTTTCTCTCTCAGAGAAATAAAGGAAAACAAACAAACAAAAAAACGATTTGACAGAAGATCAGTCACGATTAATATTAGTTATGGTGGTCGGTTGCTATTCTCACAGTAATATCTTCTATAAAATATAATATTATTAATATCAATAATTAATTGAAAATAATTTATAAAAAAACGTTCGAATAAATAATAAACCTTTCACGCGATCAAAACACTCCAACCTCAATAAAAGAGAATAACTATAACATTCACAGTATAAAATACAACTTAATGACTTTAACGTGTGGGAACAAAATTTCTCGATCAATTCAACTATTCCAAAAAGGGTGAATTAACTAAATAAATTTCATTAATTTTTTTTAAATAAAACCAAACATTTTTTCACCCTTATGTTCTGTATAAATACCCGTTTTATGTGTGGAGAATATATGTTAAAAAAATTCTAAGGAAAACTTTTATCTTTTTATACTTTTCATTGCAATTTTATTTCCCACGTTTCTTGGTTTGTTATTGTTTTGTTATTATTTTGTTTTGTTGTTTATTATATTCATATTGAAGGTAAATCTAAGAATTATTGAAGCTTTTGTGATTAATTTTGGTAATGTTAAAGATATGTTTTTGGTGATTTTGTTATTATTATTCAAATACTATTCATGAAGAAGGGTAGATTAGTGACTGCACTATGAAGTATGAAGTACATATTGTGGGAAGATATTTTCTATTAAAAATTATCAAGTGGATTTGCTTTATTTGTTTTATTAGCAAGATTAGAAATGATAACATGCATGAAAAACGATCGCTTAACTTAAACAAATAACAGAATTGTATCACATACATGAGAACCAATATTTTGTTCAACTGAGACTCGTCCTATTAATTCTGTCTGATTAGTTTAACGGGAAGATGATACTTTAACTGGTTTTCGGTTTTAGTCTTATAGCTCTTTGCCTTGATCCTCATGTTTCTCAGAACGAATGTTGGTATCTCCTTTTTCCTTTTGTCCTGTCCTGTAATGGTCGGAACTCGGAAGATGTTGTATTAGATATAATTCTGAATTTTATCGCCTACTTGTAGTTTATCACTATAACTACATCTAGAAAATATAAGCCATCTCTATCGGTGAATTTGTCAAAGCTTATGTTTACATGGCAACGTCTCTTAAGGCAATATTTGTTTGTTCAAGGATTTTAACTTTTGAAACAAAGACCAGAAAATGACTTGTAGATTGTACTTCAAAACTATTCATCGGATTATTGATGAATTTCAGCAGTTTGTTGATACAAATGAAAAACAAAATGGGTAACAGAGCTTTGAGTTATTTCGATTGGTAAATTTAGACTCAGACGAAAAGCCATCTACAAAGACCAAAGTGTATAGGTCAGACATCAATGTTTATCTCCGCTTCATTACTGCGAGGTGAAAGTTGTACCCGACGCATGTTAATTAATTTGGCACGCAAGATTTGATTAAATGAGCCATATAAAAACGCAATGAGCAAGTTCTCGTCGTATGAAGCCATAATCCGCTATATTAATCCAGAAAGGTTTGCAGCCAAAAAAATTCGCTAATCCCAAATCGCAAAAATCACAAACAAAAAAATACATATCTAAAACACAAACAATCCCTTCAAATACCACCCACTCAATACTCATACCACCTAAACACCTACTCCATAAAAAAATACAACACAAGCGAAGTTAAAATGCTCCAACAATAGAATGAAACAAAAGAAAATGCAACATTGCAAAAAATTCAGTTTTTTAATCATCCTTATCGTTGCTTCATATATAAATGAAATATTATCTGATTGCTTTATACAAAAGAATAAGGGCAGGTTGGAAACGATTTTTAATTGACTTAACCAGTGGAGAAAATAACAGGTGGCATCAAAACTTCAGTGCAAGGCTTAAGCAATGACAGGGTTCTCTCTTACAAAAGCACATCATGACCAAATATGAATTCTATGTTATTATTAAGCAGAGGCTGGTATGGTGGTTTGGACGACAAGCTTGAACACGTCAAGATGCAAAAGAACAAATTAAGCAGTTTTAACACAGGATAATTGGTTTATAAAATTTCATGGTTCAAATTGTTCCAAGCTAGCATTCCGAAACTGTCAAATTTCAGCAACACTACAACATCCAAGTATATATATTGAAAGAAAATTCTCCATGCAAAACCGGTGCATGCGTAGCAGTTCTTAAAAGCTTAACATCTTGCAGAACTGGTATTGGACATCGGCAATTCTAAGCAAAAATATTGAATATAACAATTACTTCGATGCCCTTAAAGTACATGGTTACAATAAATATGGCAATTATTGGTTTCTTGACATCAGAAAACCATAGATATCACGCTATACTATAGCCCTCTGTTATTGAAGGATCTTCGAAGGATGATTTTCAAAATATTGCTAATCGTACATAATGTCATATCTTTAAATGACCTTTTATATCATAATAAGGTGCACCTATTGCGAAAAAAATTTCATTTGACAAAAAATTGAAATTTGGATATGAGTTCCGAACTGCGTTGGTTTGATGAATTTTTCACCTCTGTAACCAACTCTAAGCAATTGAATCAAGAATTTTATTCACCACCTGATATTCTTTAGTATTCACTTACATACCAAAAATCGAATTGAAGGTGTAGGTAAAAGCGTGCACCGATTTTCGCTATAATAACAATTTGAAATAAAATGAAAATTAATATCCTCATATTCACATACATACTAAATACTAAATAAATCAAAACCACAATTAAAATTGGTGTTCCCAGTGATAAACAGTCGCAGAAACGTAAAAACATAAACTACTGTCTATTCCTTTCTATTTTATTTTTATTCAAAACATTCAAATTTCTATGAGATCCTACTCACCCTTATATTCTCACGTTTACATTGCCTATTTCAATTTACAATTCACGATACACACTCAACCCTTGTTTAACTAAACATAAAACAAAATAAATTTTGGTATAATAAAATAAAAATATTGTTTTTCAAATTATAATGAAAATGTTCAAAAACCGGAGATATTTGAGTATTGATATAATTGTTATCTTGAGTTAATACTCTTGTGAATTGTAAACTTTGGGAAAGTTAAATTGAAAAGTTTTTATGGTTATGATAGAAAATTTAAAATGTTTAATTGTCATGTGGGATAGGTTACATTATGGTATAAAAGATACAGGTGGTTTTTATTTACTTTAGGATGTAAAATTAAGAGGTTTACATAGACATTTAGATAGGGGCTGTGTGGTTGGGCTTACAGAAACCAGAATTGATTCAGAATAGTTGTGATTATTTTCGGTGTGTTTACAGCATTTAGATATGTTTTAATCTCCGCATAGGTGATCAGTTTTTGTTGATACGAAAATTTTTTGTTAATTTTGATCTGTAGTTGTGACAACTTCACGTATACTGTAGTCCCTTAAATTGACATACGAGCTTGTGTGAGATGTCATATTCCACAGGCAATAGTAGTGACATGTCTCTAGCCAAGGTTAAATCTTTGGGGTGCTTGATAGGTAGTGTCGATATATTCTATTTATTCTACCTATAAAATGGACCTTTATGTGAGCCTTTACCATTGAAGAAAACAGTGCGTCACACGATCGAAGACTATATCAATAGCCGAATTAAAAAAAATTGGTTTGCACTTTTATTTTATTTTTATTTCCTTCATATCCATCTATAATATGACTTTCATAATAATAAATTGATGAATTTTATCTTATTTCATCTAAAATTATGTGTGAAAGAATTTTTTTGTGAAGGTAATAAAAACAAAGACAAAAAACAAACGGGAAGTTTGAATAATTAGTTTTAGTGATTACTATATATATTTTTACAGTGAATATTATATTTTTATAGTGACTATTATATTTGTAAAATATTTTTTGTTTGCCTGGTTTCATGCCAGTTTATTGATATCGTCGCAAAAACAACCAAAAGGCTGTAAAAAAAGCCGCGCCATGTTTTTCTTTAGCTTGAAACTATCATTTTAACTATAACAAATAAATTCTTGTATCTTATTCTTTACAAAAACTTCTCAAATCATTAAGCACTAGTTATAAAATTTCTTAATGGCAATTTGTTTTCTAAACATCTAGCTATATTATATAATTTAAGTAATACTCTAGAACTACATATCATAATTCTAAAATATATAATAAATATGCACATATATTAAAATTTATTTAAGCAGAGGAAATATAATTTATTTTTTTTTCTATAAAAAACCGCTCACTTTCACTTACATATTTCTTGAACAAAAACCTTGGCGCGACCTTTTCTCAATTAATTTAATAATGTCATTCCTAAGGTCTATTTTCAGACTACTGTGAAAATCCGATGAATTCAACAGTGGACTTCTAATTATATTAATTAAGTCAGTATCATATTTTATACAATTTTCCTGAAGTATAGTAATCTATTTGAAATTCCCTTTATATTATTACGGTATGCTTAATTTTATATAAGACATGATTTGCTGTAAGAATATCTAGCAAATGGCAACTATAACAATATAACGATGACTATGAAATAACATTATCAATAAATTTCTTTTCGTACTGAATTTTAACATTCATTGATATTCATTTAAGATTGCTATTTAATCAATGGTTATTTCAATATAATGTTTATTATAAGTCAACCATCTTCACTATGCGGTTGGCTTTATTGTCATATTAAGAAAAGGTCGCACCAAGGTTTTTGTTCAAGAAATATGTAAGTGAAAGTGAGCGGTTTTTTTATAGAAAAAAAAATAAATTATATTTCCTCTGCTTAAATAAATTTTAATATATGTGCATATTTATTATATATTTTAGAATTATGATATGTAGTTCTAGAGTCTTACTTAAATTATATAATATAGCTAGATGTTTAGAAAACAAAATGCCATTAAGAAATTTTATAACTAGTGCTGTATGATTTGAGAAGTTTTTGTAAAGAATAAGATACAAGAATTTAATTTGTTATAGTTAAAATGATAGTTTCAAGCTAAAGAAAAACATGGTGCGGCTTTTTTACAGCCTTTTGGTTGTTTTTGCGACGATTTGACTGTTTTTTGTAAAGTTATAATATAATATGGGAGAATCAAATTATTATTATCCATATAAAATGTTTTCTACAGAGAACTTTACTCTCGATTTTTATCAATCTAGGACCTAGGTGCAATATTTTAAAAAATAAAAGTATCGGTTTTATGTAAACAGGTCTCAACTCAACTCATGACATGAACAACTCATGAAAAAGTAAAAGAAATATTCGAAAATAAGTCTAAAGCAATGCATTCGAAAATTAATAAAATTATTACATTCAACGGAAACACACACATAAAAACTATAGTCTTTGACTAATAATTTTAAAAAATTAACATAACAATTTTATAAAAGTTCTTGAGGATAGCATAAAAGCTTAAATCGATTGTTATTTACTCTAAATAAATAATAAACAAAACATCATTGTGCTAAAAAAGATGTGAAATTAAGTGTTTCACAATTAAACAATTTTTTTAAAAATTCTTGATTATGTTCAGCCAAGTACCATTGGTGTCTCCATAAACTTTATAGTCTATGATTGACTGAAAGTTTTAAAAAATTTCAGTTTTTACGGTTATATATCACCTCAATCTCGAAATCAACACATATTTGTCATTTTCGCCTTATCTTACCACATAAATATACGTAAATACATATATTTTCATTTTCAGTAAGAAAGTCGTTGTGAATAATGGATAATAAACAATCAAGTCCTCACCATAAGGGTTTTGTTCTATTTTTTCAAAGTACGGAAGCCTTAAAATAATAATAAAATTTTCTCAAATTCTTTTCTTTATATCTCATAAAGCTTAAAAACACAAAATTTTAAAGCCTACTAAATTATTTTTTAATCTCATCACTTCAAAATAACTACCAACGTTCTAAAATAAAATGAAATAAAAATTAAAATTTATTATCGATATAACATTTGTTGGGTTCTCTCAGATAACAAATTTACATAATAGACCAAATACATCGTTTTCTTAACACTTAACACATCGACCAACATCGTTTTCTTAACACTTCAATAATAGGTCTTTTTACTGAAAGCACATTCTAAATATATTCTTTTTTCTAATACTTTTATAATTACCAACTTCCATTTAATATATTAATAAAACATTTGATGGGTTTTCTGGATACAAACATAACAAATATTTTTATCGAAAACAACTACATATATGTTTTCAAACTAATCTGGGTTCGTGTTTAAGTTTTTTAACTGTTGTTAAATATTACCAATATTGAGGGATAATAAATTTCAATTCGCATAATTTTGTGTTTTTCAATTCTGTACATTTGGTTGGTTTTTGAAAATTCGCCAAAATGATACTAAATTACTACATTCATATCAATGCTACCAACGTGGTATAAAATTTGTAAAAACATTTTAATTTTACTAAAAGTTTGGGAAAGCAAAATTTTGATTTTATAAACTTTCAGAAAAAAGCATGAATGCTGACTTTTTTTTACTAATGAGAAACATATAGTTAAATAAGATATACTTTTATTGATAACTTTGAATACAGTTGTAGAAAAAATGCAAATTATTCGAAATGAAAATTTTAACCTTTAAAACCTATTCGGTGCACAGTATATATACTAGTAGTGTCTTTCAAAACATGGCGCGCAAGACACTACCGCGTCTCTTGATAGTAGTGTCTTTCAAAAATATTAGGACGAGAAAAGATTCATAATGTATCGGAAGATCCTAGTCACAAAAGTCAATTATTTTTGTCAATTATTTTTGTAAGTCAATTATTTTTGTATGCATGCCCAAAAGTTCTATGCACATTTTGAATACATGTAAACATGATTTAAAAATGTTAAATTAAAACAAATATGTATGACTGTAGTACTCTATATACTAATATATTCAAAAAACTTTGACATTAGTAAAAAGAAGTGCACGAAATGTACACGTGCACCATACACATTATGTTTGTCGGCGATATCAATGCGCGTTGTGAGTTTGGTGTTGCTGAATGCAATCCTTACTCTTTTGAGAACAGTGGGCATGCGCAGTCGAGAAATTTGCCTAACCGAATTTTCACCCAGTTCAAACAACTAAATTAAGAACGAAAATAGTTTCTAGTAAAAAGTTTTAAAACACCAAAATAACACTAATCAAAAACTACTCACATTAAACCCGATGAAGCGAAGGTTATCACAACGTTCCTTTAATCCAGGCCTGTCAAACTCATTTCGGTATACGGGCCAAATTTTTCGGAAATTATTTTCCAAAGCCACCTGTTCTTGGTGTTATTAAAAATTTTAAATTTGTTAAAGAAAACAAAACAAAAATGTTTATATAGAAATTTATTAGTTCTTAAAAATATGTTTATTAACTCAGTTTTTTTTTGCTAAATCAAAATTTGGTATTAGTTTTTGGCTTAATGTAATTTTTAATATCGATTCTAAATGTTCTGTAGTCAATCTGGCTCGCTTTGCAGTTTTATTCATCTTCATTTGTGAAAAAATATGTTCACATGTATACGTGCTACCAAACATGGATAAAATGCGTATAACAAAATGTCGAGTTCTTGGACGGTCTGCAGATAAATAATCGTAAAACCCTGGAATGCCAATTTCCTTAAATGTATGGTTTAATAGCGTATCGCATAGTTCTATAAACACTCCAAGCAGAAATTTGGTAGGGTTGAAATATG
Organism: Diogma glabrata; assembly: GCA_963693315.1. Classification (NCBI taxonomy): domain Eukaryota; kingdom Metazoa; phylum Arthropoda; class Insecta; order Diptera; family Cylindrotomidae; genus Diogma; species Diogma glabrata. The sequence goes on from CAVNZG010000069.1 coordinate 8,862, forward strand.
ACCCTGATAAGGTTGGCCCTAGTTTGTTAGGACCCTGATCATGAGTGCTTTTTCCCAATCAGACTCTGATTGGGATAGTGGGATCAGGGCCTGATCAAGTTCACCATATAAAACTAAATAGTGCAAACCGTAGTAAGGTATTTTGTATCAGGCCCTGATCAGATTTCCCAACCGAAATACGGAAAACAACATCAGGAACGGATATATTCAAATAAGCTTAACCATAAAAGGGTTTTCAAATTCAGCAGCCAAATTCTGTAATTGTGAAGCGGTGAAGTGATAAGTTTTTTAATGAAAAGAAACGAAGAAATTTTTATCACTTCACAGTTACAGAATTTGGCTGCAGGGCCGGAACAGGTCCACATCAGTTTGCCATAATAGGGCTTACCATTTCTGGCCCTGAACACAGCCTGATTGTATTCAAGTTTTCCCTAACTAATTTCTGCTCGGGCCCATTTCCCAATTTTCGTCAATATTTTCAATATCAACAGATATCAGAGAGCAAAAAATATTGAAATGACTCACTACTTTAAAAATCTGAAAATCTCAATTCAAAATCGTCTGCCAACATCAATTGGTTTTCATATTTTTCAAATTTTTACTCTGGATCATTAAGCAAAAGAGTCTTAACACTAGAAAAGTTGAATAAATTTTCTCTTTTCGTTTGTATTTTCCATAAGCATATCTTTTTTTTGAATGGATTTATTTTTCATGCAACGAGGTTATGGGCATGTTTTTACACTGAACAATAATATTAAAACTATTATAATATTAATATAATTATATTATAATATTAATATAATATTATAAAAACATTTGTTCTGCCATTTTCCTTGATTCGGCCGCTTTTTCGTTCGGCTCATTCAAGCTCCAAAAAATGCCAATTGCCCGGGATCTATAAATTTGCAACTACAATTCTTTTTTACTGTAAGGGTAGAAATTTGTTTTAGAATACGACTAAAACATTGTCCGACAAAAATGTGTCTACTATTGTCGAGTCCGACAGTTGACATTTTAGTATGTTAGGCTTGAAGAAAATGGCAGATACAAAAGTTTTTAGACTCATCAAGAACAGGCGCCTCACGAAGTATAAAATATGTGGTAATCATTAAATGAAATCGGCGAAGACCCAGGGACTATAATCTTTAATTTAGAAAAAAAGTTACGATTTCTTTCAACCCAACGACTGTAAAAATCACTTAATCACTCAATTAAAACTTATGATTTGAAGAGCAACGCACTTCGGTATAATATGGCAAATCTTCGTAATCACACTCTTCATCTTTTAGCAATGTCATTAATGCTCGATGGTTTAGTCCACGTACGAAAAAGTTTAACGATTTTAACAACTTTTTTAAAAACATTGTCAATTTTAATTACTTTTGAACATAAGACCAGCAAGGTAGATAATGCAATGGAAGTTTAAGAATATTAAGGAACTCTATTATGTTGGGTTTGAACATTATCTTTTAGTCTGCCCACGATACCACGTATAGATGCTTTCAAAAAGGAGTTTGTTGCCAAAAGAGGAAGTTGAGAAATACATCAGGTTATGCATTGGAAGATCACATATTTTAATAGCAATTATAAGTACATTTTGTATTATGAGATTATTTTTGATAAATTCGTTTTTGAATCTTTAATTACAACACTATAGGTGTGGAAACCTGTTGAAGGCCACAAGTGGCCCATGGAACGTGAGTTTGTCATCCCTGTTAATCCATAATTTTTATTCATTGATTGATAATGCCTTTACTTCATTTGTTTATCTTTCATCTAACTCTATTTTGTTTGATTTAATTTAATTTATAAAACAAAATAATCCAATACACCATAATTATATGGTATGTATTTGATTGTGACGGAAACGGTGGACCGATTTGAAAAATGGATCATTGGACTATTCTGACTAGACTATATTTATAGTTATAGTTATTTATTAATCTAGAACGAAAAGTGAAATTTTAAAGTACGAGCTAGTTGCTTACGGCCGAGGCGTCTAGCCGAGGCCGAAATTACTAATGAATACCTTTAAAAACACTTTTCGTTTAAGGTAAATACAAAATTTTATTTCATACTGGAAATTTATTAAAATAAAAAGAAATGAGTTTTAAATTTTGCTCAAAATGTTGAACTTTAACGTCCTAGGACTTTATAAATTTTATAAAGTCCTAGGACATTAAAGTTCAACTTTTTGTACCATAAATAATCCGAAAAATGTCGTTTTAGATATCAGTATAAAATAAAGTATTTTAAATAAAAACAAAATACTGCAATTTAGTTAGTTTTTAATCCTAACACTATAAACTCCAAAAAAGAAATTTAAAAATTTTTACAACAAAAATATATCAAAATACTCATTTTAACAACGAAAACTGTCCGACCCCATGCAATGTGCTGCAGCTCACTAATCAACACCACCTTTCACAAACACCATACATCAAATACGCGAATCGTAACAAAAGACAGCCCATAAAGTAAACCATAATAAATCGTTTCATTTTTTCTTATTTTGGAACCTTAATTCAGAAATTAAAATTTTATTTTATTCGAGCACTCTTATCACTCCTCAAAATAATAATCATGAGTTAAAATTTTTATATTTTTAGTATCGTTCTTACTCGTAAGACTAAAGTTTTAATTTGTTTGATATCACTCGATTGGAGTCGATTTTCTTTCATTCCATTTGGAGTAAAAGAAAATTAATACTTTTTCGTCATTCTTTTTATTTATCTTTATAACAATATGTACCTCCATAATTGAACAAAACATACAGAGAAATAATTTATTTTTATTTTTAAAATAAATGAAATCACCAAATTTGAAACAAAAACTAATGTCGTTTTCTTTTTGCCAGAGCAGAAAAAGTGATTTTTTAAAGATTTTTTTCCACAAAACGAATATGAAAACATTTGATCTAGTTTTGTAGTTGTGTTTGTGAACTCTCATTTAATGTTTTTGTTAATTATTAGAATTTAATTAAATAATTTTTTTATTAATTTTGGATTTAAAACACGATTTAAACAAAACATTTATTTAAACTAATAACTATTTCACTTTAAAAAAATAATAATAAATAAATGGCGTCTTGTTTGTTTACTAATTTTTCAGATTTGTAAATGTATTTGTGTAAATTTATTGTATTTGCAACTGGATCTACCAAAATATCTAGATTCAGAAAAAATATTTTCAGATCAAAAAAAAAGCAATTTTTTTTACAAAAAGAATACGAAATGCAAACAAAAGTGATCTGACAGCTGCATTTTTTGCTCTTAAGCAGGCTACAGACCTTCAATCAATTTGTCAATCAATTGAAAACGAAAATAAACAAAATAAAATTTAGGGGATTTTTACACTAAATTTTATTTCGTTTATTTTCGTTTTCGAATTGATTGACAAATTGATTGAAGGTCTGTAGCCTGCTTTAGATCACTTTTTTTGTCAAAAAGAAAACGACATAAGTGTTTATTTTCACTCATGTATTTCTTAATGCTATACTTTTTTAAAGTTACTATCCACGAAAGAACGGAGTAAATTAGAGATATAAGAAACGTTTTAAACTCTGTATAGTTATAACAATATGCATTACATCCAACCGATCACCACAAGTAATATTTACCGTGCATAGACTTATGCCAACTAGTATTTTTTATGTTTGTGTTCCTCTCTTTGTCTTTTTGAGAAACAGCTATTTCTCCCCATAGACGTGCGTTACTTTTTCATTTGATTTAAAATTGTACAAATATTGCGATTTTTTTTTTAAATCTGTAAGAAAAAAAAATAATATCACAGAAAAATAAAAGTTTCTCCCTCTCTGCTACTGTACAAAAATAAAAGAAAAAAGCTGACATTTTGGATTTATTATAACCATAATATAATTTTTGATATTTTATTATACGACAAGCTATTTCAGTGATCAGGGGGTTAGTGTATCAATTTGCAGGGATCGTAAAGTAAATTTAACATGTAAAATTTGACAAATTACAGAAATGAAAAATATACAAACTTACCTAAAAAACTATGAAGGGGCTGAAATCTCACAGCTCTGAGATATCAAGACTTCGGTCTGGGTTAAGCATTTTGATATAGTTTTCGGCAAAAAACTTTTATGAGGACATGGTTTTTAGTTTTGGGCAGTGATGTATATCAAACATAACTCTTTGTTAAAGTACAAGTATTTTTTTTATCTCTGTTTGAAGAAATTAATTACAAAACTAACACGAAACATCAATACGTTGCCGGAAAATTATAACAGATCATAAATTAACATAATTTAGTGAAAAGATGATACATTCAGCAAACTGCTCAAAAACCTCTGCATTTAGCGTTTCGAGAAAATACTACAAAATCACAAATTCATATTTCTTCCAAAAATGTTTTAAAAGTTAAATAAAATCAAACATTTTTCAAAATGCCAAAAATATTCCAAAAATTAGAATAAAATCAAATATTTAAACTTTTTCTAAATTTCAATAATATTCCAAAAATTCTTAAAAATTCAAGCTTTTCCAAAATTCTAAAAATATTGCAAAATTATTACAAAAATTCAAACTTTTTTCAAAATTCCTAAAATTATAATAAAATCAAAAACTTAAAATTTTTCAAAATTCTAAAAATATTCCAAAAATTCTTATTAAATCAAAAATTGAAACTTTTTTCAAAAATATTCCAAAAATTAGAATAAAATCAAATATTTAAACTTTTTCTAAATTCCAATAATAATCCAAAATTCTAAATATATTGCAAAAATTATTACAAAATCAAAAATTGAATTTTTTTCAAAATTCCAAAAATTATAATAAAATTAAAAATTTAAAATTTTTCAAAATCCTAAAAATATTCCAAAAATTCTTACAAAATCAAAAATTAAAACTTTTGCCGAAATTCTAAAAACATTGCAAAAATTATTACAAAATCAAAAATACAAACTTTTTCAAAATGCCAAAGATAAATCAAAAACTATAACAAATTCAAAAATTTCCATGTCCAATTTCATTTTCAATTACATTTACGTCATAAAAACAGTTACATTTTTTTTCCCCAAAAAATTGGCTAAAAAATAAATGAAATCATTTTTTGACCCACATGACATTATTTTTTTGACAAACTTATAATGCCATAATTCTCAATAATAATAATAAAATTTCATGTCATACAAATAATTAATTTTATTTTTTTCCAAAAATATGGTAAAAAAATAAATAAAAATCTTTCTCTTGACACACTTGACAACATTTTTTTGACAAACTTATAATGCATTTATCTAGTTTTTGATCTCACATACCAATCCCTACCATCAATATTTCTTCAAACTTAATGTTCCTACTCGTAATCACTTAAAGTGAAGGTTTTTAAGCCAAAAATATGAAAATTTGCTATTTTTGACACACATAATGATTTTTTTGACACACTTCCGGTACAGTTATCGAACACAATGTCCTTTCGGACCTGTCCCTTGAGTATACCTATTTTTAGAAAAAAAATTTTTGAAATCCCTCCATCGGTTTTCTCTGCAGTGTAGGTAATGACGGCCGGCCGTCAGTAGGTCCTAAAACGTCAAAAATAATAAGTAGGTCCTAAAACGTCAAGAAATGTCAAAAAAGTGGGGGTAAGAATTTCACTTTGAGCTCATGAATGTAATACTTAGGTCTTTCAGACCGAAGTTGTAATGTTCACTAAGTATAAACAATAACAACGATTTTAACGTTTGTCAAAATTACACAGTGGTCAACCTCAATATATTTCCTCATATATTGTGAAAATTTATTTTACAGTAAAGTCTGTCTGCCATCTACCGGTAAACATTGATTGAATAATAAATCATTCGAAAATCCCAAATGTGGAGACAAACTTAACGAAAATAGAGAGATGTTAAGGTTATCAGAGATGTTCAGGTTATCAGAGGAACACTTTTACTTGTTTATATAGCGAACCGTTTATCCAAGACAGACGCGCGAACCAAGCCGTCAATGAATATTAAAATAATTCGTTTTAAATTAATACATATTAATCTGTCCGAAGAATAAGACGTTGTATTGGGTTCGTGGTTAATGAATTTTATTCTCTCATATATTTTCAATGTAAACTTGTGCTTGAAAAATAAAATACGTCATTAAACACTAACTCAATAAAATAATATTAATCAAAACATGCAAATTAAAACGAGATCTTAAAACAGGAATTACTTCAGCCCTACATGCATATTATATACTACAAGAATTATCTTAGGTAATTTTTTACCACCCCTCAACTAAACATTCTGCAACTCAATGACTTTTAGGACCTCTAGGACATTAATTTTTTTATTTTTTTGTAACAGAACGAAAAAGTGATTATAACCCGATCTTTATAATTTTCTGACACTATAAAACAAAATTTCCAAAATATTGCTAATTTTATTTTTCCGCCCAATTAAATGTGCACAAAAAAACTAAAAGTCTCGATAAAAATTTATACAACTTAAGGGAAAAATAAAACCACATCATTTATGACTAAGTTTTAGAAAAAAAATTTATATGATTTTCTCTATATCTGTAATTTTTTTTTTGTATGTTACAACTTTACAAGGTACCACAATATTTACATTTATGCAAATTTATTACTGGACAGATGTGATATGTAAGATTTAAGTCATTAAACGAAACGCTCTGGTAAGTTTGGGTAAAAACAAACTTCCCAAAAAACATTGTTCTGTAGTAAATTGATATTAAATTTATCATAATTTTACAGAAAATTAAATATTCATAATATTATTATTTTTTTTACAAATTTATGTGAAATTAACTAAAAATATTGAATTGCAATTCAAAATTTATTATTATCAAGGGTGAAAAGATTGAACCATGATCTACATTCTATATTATTTCGTCGAAAGAAGAATCAAACAAAAATTTCTATTTACAAAAAACATTAGAACTACGATTTCCATTTTCGATGCACGATTATGGAGAAAATTCAGTTAACGACATAAATTTACATAAAATTATCATAATCTAAATTTTAAAAATGTAAATAGTTTTTATTAACAAAAACTAATTATCGGTAATAATAACAAAATGGACCAAATATTACGTGTTAGCCTCATTAAAATTGTTTGAACGATGGTTACAATATCAACCCTTAAATATTTGTGTAGTGAAGTAAAAAATATATTCATAAATTGACCAGAGGTCAGGTTAACTTTGAGCTCGTTTGTTTGTGCTACAAACTTTAGAAACATTTGTGCGGAAGTAATTTTTTAAATATGTAAATGAGAGTATTTAATGGATATTTTTACAATACAAAATATTTAGCTATACAAACCATAACTAAATTTTCAACAAAATAAAGTGTAAAGTACTGCAGCCGCACCGTTTTTATGGTTGACTTAATTTATCTATTAAGATTTTGGTATAAAACTCGATCTGAAAAACTAAGGATTCCACCGGTCAACGAGTTTTAATTTGCAGTAGTGGTACGTTTTTTCGGCTTATGAGTTTGCATGACGGCATATGAGTTTGAACAGTAGGTTTTTTACGGCAAAATCCAATTCATATTTTATCCGCCAAAAAATACGTCAGACAGTGTTTTTTCAGTAATTCAGCCAAAAATGTCAAAAGTAAAATTGAAATCGTTGGTCCGTGGAAGTCTCTATATTGAGATAATTACCACTCAAAACATTCAAATAAATAAACAATATACCACAGCGCAACAAATCATATCGATCAAACATTATTTTCTGATAGTTTCAAAATAAATCATTTACTTGAGTTATCTATATATTTTATAAATTATTAAATATAATAATTTAATAAAAATAATGTATGTTTTCAAACAGTTTTATTTAGAAGTATATAAACTCAGACGCGTTTCGGATATAAATATCTATCATCAACGCCAAAATTTATATTGTTGACAGACAAGTGACAATATTATTTAAAATAATTTGTTTGTAAAACTATGCATACTAATTAACTATGCATATATTATGATCAAACATAAAAAATCAAAACAAAAAAATATATTTACAAAAATTTAAAATATTTATGCTCTGGCGTTTATCAAATTAATTGTGATTTTTGTAATAAATTTTATATTGAACAAACAGGTAAAAAATTCATCAACAGACTTTTGGAACATATGCCTAAAAGAAAAAACATCAATCAATGGATTTAATGGAAAGTGTTTGAATAAAGCTATTAAGAAATATTTAATTTTGAATGAACGACTAACTTTTAATGATTATGCATCAACACCGGCAAAACTAAAGTGTTAACAACATCTAGGAACATACCTCCCGGGAATCTGGATACTGGCGACTATGAAGTGGAACGCGTGGAAAAATCACAAATACCTCGGATCTGTAATAACATCGTCAAATGACATGCAGGCAGATATCAAAGCCCGTGTCTCCCGCATACAGAGTTTTCTACGCATACTCAAAGCTTCTGTGATCAAAACTTCTTTCGCGGTCGCTTACGCGTCTAAGTTTATATTTCTAAATAAAGTTGTTTGAAGTGTCCAAAGAACTAAAACATTCTAGTCAAAAAAGTTTTATATCGAAAAATGATCGGTCACGGGGGACTGGTCCGGACTTGACAATCCCCTTCTTGTGTGTGTGCCTGCTCCTCCACTAGTGAGACCGCTATGGTCAAACGATACTTAGAGACTTTTATTATCGGGTGTTTAGTTTCAAGTGTGAGGCGCCCGCGCCCCACACTGTAAATGATCTAATAAATTTGGTGGTAATGCAGTTACTCGTCCTGATCGAGTCCTTGTGGTAGATGATAATGAAGGTGGTTTAAAGACAAAACGAATTTAACCAACTTTTTAGCCTTGTTTTGATCTGTAGTTTTGAAGTTTGTATGACCCAAAGCAGAACGACTTGAAGAAGGCAAACTGGCATGAGAAAATTGTTCAAAATGGATAATTTCTAAAGATGAAATTGGATTAGAATGTGGGTAGGAGCTGGATCCAATCGACTGAGTGTTCACGAGACTTGAAAACCAATACTGCTTCATTTGCATATTTTGTTGGTGAGGATGGTCTTAGTTCGTTGGCATACAATCTCTTTACAATCCTCGAAAAACGGTCAAGGTAGGCAGTATTTAACCGTAGATGAGTTCTGCAGCTGTAGTTTTGAAATCTTCGCGAAACGATGAGCGAAGACCAAATAACACTGATGGGAGACATGTGTCAATTCTGGTCGATCACAGAACATTATCGCTGTTTTGAACGTGCGATGCAACGGGTCAATAAAACCATTCGATTTGGGATAGTATAGCTATAATTGTTCTCTTCTTTTCAAACCACATGCAACCTAGATAGTTTCGCAAACAATTCTAATTCGATTTGAGTTTCTTGATCTGTCACAATTGATTTTGGAACACTAAATCGTGCTTTCAAACCGAATATACATTGAAAAGCAGCATCTTCAGCTTTTATATCTGGTATCGGAATTACTTCCGGCCAATGAGTAGATCTATCAATTATCGTCACACAATATCGTTGATTTTCAGATATTGGCAACAGCACAACAATATCGGGATGGATTTCAGAAAATCTTTGAGATGCTAGGGGGTAATTTTCTAAAGGACTTTGGTACGAAAGGAACGAGATATTTTAGTCTTTTTACAAGCCAGACAGTTTTTAGCCGTTTGTCTTATATATTTTTTAATTGATGGCCGAATGAACTTATCTGTCACCATATTTACGGATGCTGAAACTCCTGGGTGAATAGATTATGTACTCTGTTAAACATGGATTTGCGGTGTAATAAATGAATTTACTTACGGCTGTAGACGTGTCACAATAGATGAATTTGTTTGAACCAAATGAAATAGAGAGCTGTTGAAATTTCAGCTTAGTTTTCCAAAAACTTTTTAACTTCAATAATGTCCGTCTGGTCATCAGAAATTGCGGCATAATTGATTGTTTCTGCAATAGATATAGGGCTTATAACAGAAACTCTCCTTGCGCAAATGATTTTTTTTCCGAAAAAATTTAAGTTTTTTTGCTTTGTTTTGGTTTTTCCTAATTCCAAGATAAGAAAAATTCTTTCTTCAGATTTCTGAAATACTTTAGTGTTTTTTACTGTTTAGATAGTTTCTGTTATAAAAATAAATAAATATAATAATTTGGGTTAAATAAATAATTAATTAAATTGTATTAAATAATTGAATGTATAGTTTTCGATTTTGGGCTTTGAATGTTAATTACTAGATGGTACCACTGATAGTGGATAGCGGATAACCATGCACGGATAACCCTAAATAACTAAATGAACTATCATAAAAATCATTTCCCTCCCGTTCCCTTCCGTTCCTGTCACTTACTTTTCAGTGCTTAATCATTGTGCAACAAGTACCGTGCATAGGATTCATTGGATTGGACCCAGTCAGATAGATCAGTTGTAAACGATGTATTATAATAGTTGGCGTCCTCCGGATCAAACTAGCCTTATTCTCTTAGTGCGGATCTATGTACAGATGACAATATTATTCTCCACAACGCATTAGAACCAAATGATTAAAATATAAGCACAAAAAACAAACAACATGAAAAAATTACTTATATCAATTAACTCTTGCTTTGAACTCAAGGATTCTGGCGTCTCTTCCAGGCTGGAGTGGAGTTTCTAAGTTAAAATGATTCCTATAATTCATATTATCCCAATCGTCAATAACTTGGAATCCCAATCGTGATTAAGAAACTGCGTTGTTTGAACAAAAATAGCAATAAGAATAACAAAAAAAAAAATAATCAAAACCCGATCGCGAAGCGATCAGAGAAGCAATAAACATACTCAATTGAGCCAATAAATTTGTTTAGGGTGAAGCTACGAAGAGGTCTTCACCACTAAGAACTTTTCTCTAGAAATAGACAAAGATCACAAGAAAAGTGGTAAACGGGGTTGAAATGACAAAGGAACATCCTTCACTGGAAGAAAAAAATCGGTCACTCCCTGTTTTATGTGGTCACAATCTCTTTTATGTGCCAACCGAATATTTCTTGTCACAATATCCTCAAATGCGGTTGTTTTATCTTCAAAATACAAATTTGAAGACACAACAACCGAATTGAAGACACAACAACCGAATGTGATGTCATCGTGACCGAAATCACTGTGCCAATGAATGATCGAATTTTTTCTTTCAGTTTTCAAAAACGTTTAGAGATTTATTAAAACACAGCCTTTGGTAGGGGAAATATATAAAGCAGACAATGACCGGAACATGAAGAATGGGAGAGAGCGTAAATTGCGTTATTGACCAATTTTCGTTAAGTCTGGACTATCTTTATATTGCAATATCTGGACTATTTTCATATTGCAAGAAAACGGCAAATATTAAGTCTCCAAGTTAATAGCATCCGAGAGTTTGTCCTAATCTACAAAATTTCTATCAACTCGGGGAGCGAAAAAGATAAAATCCTCAGTTAACAAAGAGCTGAAACAAAAGTGCCATCAAAACCTTCAGATCCAGAAGGCATCCTTGAGATTATTCACCTGAGGAATAAAAATCTGACAAATTTTCACCTATCCAAGAACTCTATAATTAACCTCCACATGGAAAACTTGAAGAAGTTTCCCGATTCATGAAGGGATATTGACATTATGGTGGTGAAGAGACCATCTACTACGCCACTTTAAAGCCACTTCATTTTTGTTCTGTGGTTGAAGCACCAATGAGTAAAACCTCCATGTCCGAACTCAGAACTCTCAACTACTAACTCATTTAAGAACTTGATTCTAAGCTTAGGCATTTTAATTTAAATCATTCACTGAGAGAAATCGTATTCTAATATCAAGTAGAAGCTATTCTCCAATACAGAAACCTTTAGTTGATGAATATTCGAAACTCATATTCTAGATTATAGAATAACTGGTTGAACCTGAGAGAGGTTTCTTTAATTTTATCAATATTACCATTTTCTAAATTAAGATTAAATTATTCAATTTATCTCAATTACGAAATACTAAATTTAAATCATTTACATTTATTTTACTATTTTTTACGATCAATTTAATAACTATTCGCTTAAAAATAGAATTTCAATAAATCGATGATTTTGTGCAACGTTTATTCTCATTTCTAGTAACATATTTACAATCATTTGTAGAAAAATTATTTCTTGAAAAATTATTTCTAATATAGTTTTATTTTGAGAAAAACTACAATCAAGTTTTAACTGATTTTTGTGAGTTACATAAAATCTGACAATCTAGTTTTTCTTGTTTTATGTAAAGTATAATCAATAATAGCTTCTCATCAACAATTTATTAACATTTTCATTTCTTATACTCAAGTGAAGAATGAAGTGATCGAATTTAAACAATTTTGTTAAGCTGATTAAAGAAACATTTTCGTGAGGGGAGGGAGTTAAACGATAAAATGTAAATACACATTTTAATCAATCTTGTTCTGTTTTTACTAAACTATTCCATTGTCAGGTTCATTTCGTGTTGTCATTTTAAGAAGTAAAGTGTTCTATAATAGTAACTTGCAAAATAACCAAAATAGTATACAAAGTCTAATTGTGTGAATAATATTTATTGAAAATTGGATTTAAAGTGAATTCGTATTGTGAAAATTGTTACAAATAGTTCAGTGCTTTAAAAAATTATTTATAGTGAGTATAGCAAAGTTATTCATTTTAAAAACTAATAAATTTAAGAAACGGATAACAATCTTTTTATCACAATCACATATATATACACAATCACATTTATTACAATCACAATAACATATATATAAACCAATCACATATATCAAATCACATATATCAAATCACATATAGATATGTACCACAAATGGAAAATTATAATTATGAAACTTCTGAATCAGATAGCAATGTTCAAGTGTGTGAGTACCTTCAATTCTAGAATCCAATGAACACTGATCTCCATCTTCGTTTCTTCATTCGAATATATAGATAGGATATTGGTTTTTAATTAAAACAAAATAAATGTTGAAATTTTTGTAAATATATTTTTTTACCGGTGTTTTATTGAAAGCCGCAAATTAGTATAGTAAATTTGGATTCATTTTCCACAAATGTAGCAATTGCTCAAGCCGATTGAGAATCAAAGCAATATTTTTGGCCGAAACGTCGATTTAGTTCTAATCTTCAGGTAAAAACTTTACACTATTTTTTTTTTTAAAATTCAAATTACGTCAATTTTATTTTATTTTATACAGACGTTACGAGCAGAGTACAAGGATGCAGCAGTGATTCGGAGTTGTTCATTCAAGATGACAGCTTAGCAGCCAATAAAACATGGTTAATATATATTCACGAACCATGCAAAACTTTAGAAATAAAGAACCATTCAACTTCAAAAAGAAGAGAAGTCAGTTCAACTGCATTAAATTTCTACACGAAAGAGCTTCGGCTTTTCCAAGCGATTAGACTATTTTTACTTGTGCGAGAGAATTTAAACTAGTAAGTTAAATAAATTTTCTGGAACTTTATTTTGGATTTAACTAGTATGATTTTTATTCAGGTTGAAATTTGCATCAAAATACGAGTATGCTCAGGATGAAGTGACCAAATTTTTGGAAGTCATCAATCTAATTAAATTCTAAACACAAATTTTAGATTAAGATTAACAGCATTGCGGAAAACACAGCAGGGGAAATTGTAAACAAAATTTTCTTAACTAAAATAATAAAGAAAATAATAATCATATATTAACACATTTTGTTCGGAATATTCGACAACAATACTAATATTGCTTAAATGTTTTCTTAAAATAAAGTTTATTATATTTTTGAAATAAATTATTTAATATTATCTATATTAACTCAAATAAAAGTTAATCTGTAATTTAGAATTTATATTTTAAAATTATGAAAAGGATGAAAATTATTTTAATGAATGTTTTATTATTTTTAATTAATTAAGTTATTATTATTAAGTAATTATTATTAAGATTAATTAAGATTAATTTATTTATAAAAATGTGTGTAATTTAACAATAATTATAACATATATTGTATTTATATCATTAGTATCTTATTATTAAAAATAAATTATTAAAAAATTAAAAAAAAATGTCTATTTTATCTTAATTTGAGAAGAGTTGCTTATGAATTTTACATATTATTCTTAATTAAAGAACAATGGAAATATTTTTAACATGCATTGTTATTCTCAAACAGAGTTAAAATATGCTACAAAATGATAACTTTTATTCTCAAACGCAGAAATTACATCCAAAATTATTGTAGTCTCAGATTATGAATAATTATACTTAGCTCAACTTTATTTAAGAATGGTTTCGAGCATATATATCTTTAAACAACTCAAAGGTTAATCACTATTTTCTTAATCATATGCTTGGCTTTAGAAAAAGTTTATGTTTTGTTATAATGTATTCTTATATTAAGAATACTTTTGAATTCCATGTGCTTAAAAAGAGTATATATATATTCACAAATCTATTCTAAGTTTAAAAAAGGCGAACAATTTTATTAATGATAAATTCATACTATACTTAAAATGAGAAACTGTATTTAATTGAATTATATTTTAAATGTATAATATTAGAATTTCAAAAATTAACAAATCATCGGCGCCTTATTCTTCAGATTAGAATAGGTTGAGAATAGTTATTCTTGGCGCACATTTAAGCAACTTTTATGCATGATTTCATACCTATATCGTATAAGTTGAGTAGAGTTTTTTTTCAGTGTTTAAGTCATCTAATCCTCATAAGTTTATCCCGCTGAAGTACATCGGATAGCTGAAAACAAATTTAAGGATTTGTGTTGAGATGTCTCATATGCCTGCACTAGGACGAAAATCTTTTAGCTGGAACACCAAAGACCTTAAACCCATCAGAGTAAAATTGATTTACGTTTATTCTCGTTAAAGCGTTGACACAAGCAAGATATGTCAATAGTTCAATATGAGCACAGTAAGATAAATTTGTGAAATTGGCTCTGTACAGTCTAATACGCAACATCGAAAATTCTTTGCACCAAAAAAATAATCGAACCCTTTTTTCGATATTGAGGAAGCGTTCAACAATATAATACCTAAAGCTATCAAAGAGTTTTTGACGGAACTGCACGTAGGAGAGTCTTTAGTAATATATTGATTAAATGCAATTAAAAGGACATTGACTATATTCTTTCAAGGCTGCAACGTTTCGTGGTGAAACTTAGTCTACCAGGTGGGAACAAAGGATGCACTTGCTATTGTTAGAGAATGCACAATTAGACTACATGTGTGTTCGAAAACTGCCCTCCACTTGACTCAGTCGTGAAAAATACCGTCGTTTTTTTGGCAACCAAAGAGACCTAGGAATGGGCGGTTTTAATGCTATATACATATCTCAATATTCTTACTTACTTCTAAATCTGTTCAATCATGTTCCACCCGCAACTTACTCTTACACCACCATACATCAAAATTGTGGAAGCCCTCCACAATCCCAAAAAAAAATTAGTCCCACGATTTAAAATGTCATTTGTTAGCATAAACGTTGAATTTCATTTATTTATTAAGGAACAATTCATCTAGTTTCAGAAAACTGAGTACTTAAAGGAGACTTAGAAGAAAAACAATAGAAAAAAGTAAAGAGAATGAAATTGGATTTGAAATTATTTTATTCCAGAATTTTAAATTGATTGTTTTTGAATAATTTACAACAACGAAACATCGGCCAGATCTCATTCAGTTCTCTCATGCCCTCTATAAGGAAGCTTTGATGCAGTGGGGCTTGACAGAAGACGATATGGTACATAACCACATCTACTTCAGACTAAACTCGGAAAATGGAAGGCATGAAGGCGCATGACTACTATATAGTTTGGAATGAGAACCTCAAAGTAATTTACTTATTATATTTTTAAACGAGTACAGTTTGCCAGGGCTGCAAAGTCGGTGCCAAAATTAAGTGACTCCGACTTTGACTCCAACTCCAAGTTTTTAAATTTTAAATCCGACTCTGACTTCGACCCCGACCCCGACTCTGACTCCGACTCTGATTTCCGACTCCGACTTCCGACTCCGACTCCGACTCCACATCCGACTCCGACTTATATATAATTTATATATAATAGAAAATATTCAAATTTCATTTCGAAACAATAAATTCTACAAAACGTAATAAAGCACCTAGTATTAACCACGATATAACATATCCGAAATGATTGTACTGGTTGGTGAAACTCTATCTTCAAGATTATTTCAACTTAAAGCAAATTTGCGCAATCCACCCGCCCATAAAGCGGCACGTCCACGGAATTTGCAGGGACAAAACATATATGAATCAATAAAAAATTTTAAAATACATGTTCAAAACATCTGCGGATTGAACGCTAACCATGACCACGTGCAACATCATTTTGAGCACGACAAACCGAACATTCTATTCCTTACAGAAACACAAGTTTCTGAAAATTTTTTCTTTATAGAATCGCTTAATTCCAAATATAGGCTCGAATCAGCTTTCAAACTCCATCAGGGCGTATGCGCATTCATTCATGAGAGTGTTGCGTACACGCGCTTTCCAAATTTTGAACTACACGGTGACGGCTTCAATACAATGGTTTTAAAGATTTGTCTTCCAGAAATGACTTTTTTTACAATAGCTTTATACCGGTCCCCCAACAAACGTAACCCAAACTTTTTTAATATACTGACAAAAATTATGGACGAGGTTAGAGCAAAGTCCCCTAATTGTGAAGTTATCGTTACCGGTGACTTCAACGTCCACAACAAATCATGGTTGGAATTCTCCAAATCGACCGACAATGTTGACAATAGTGGAAAACTGGCAGAAATTTTTGCCGCGTTTCAGGGCCTATTCCAAATTGTTAAAAGCCCGACTTTCACTCCCCGTAATGGCGGTGATAATAGTTTTCTTTTAGATCTCTATCTTACCACAATGCCAGATATTACGAATGTCGATGTCGCGAAAGGTAGTATTGGAAATTCTGATCATTATTTAATCTCATCAGTTATCAAAACTGATTTACTTAAAACTACAGCTCCCAAACCCCGTAAAATATTTCACTACTCAAAAATGGATAAGAGTGGTCTTCAAAATCTTTTCCATGGTTTCCCTTTCGACCGTCATTGTTTTTACACTGACAATGTAAATGTTTCTGCTCAAAACTTTACAGAAATCATCCAATTTGCTATCAATAAATTTGTCCCTTTCTCCATAGTAAAACCCAAACAAAAATACTTGTATTCGAAAGCTGCCAAAACGGCACTTAGAAACAAACGTAGATCATTTAATATTTGGATTCATAACAAAACTCTCACTAATCGATCCCAATATCTAAAGGCCAACAAAATATCTAACCAGATTATCTCAAACGAAAAGTCCAAAATTGACAGAGCGAAAGCCTCAAAACTTACGTCTATGTCTGTTTCTGACAAGAGTTTCTACAGTGCCATCAATTCTTTAAATTCTGGTACAAAATTTTCTATTCCCCCTATTATTGATGGTGATTTAATCGTCAATGATCTCGCAAGAAAAGCTAACTTGTTTGCTGAACGCTTTGCTCTGAACTCCACTGTTTTGGAAACTCCTAAAGAAATACCCCAAATCCAGTCTTCAGGAGTTAATATGAATGAACTTCACTTCAAACCCAAAATAGTCGCTAAACTTTTAAAGGGGTTAAACGTCAACGAAGCATCAGGAATGGACAATATTCCACCCATTATTTTAAAAACCTTTTCCAAAGAACTTGCACCAACTTTAACTAAAATATTCTACCAATACTACAAATCTGGTATATTTCCATCGTGCTGGAAGTTGGCAAATGTCCAGCCCATCCCAAAAAAGGGACCAAAATCCGATATCTCAAATTATAGGCCAATAGCTTTACTATCGGTCCTATTCAAAGTCTATGAGCATTATATTAATACACATATTTCAAAATTTCTGGAAGAAAATCATTTAATATCCGACAGCCAATACGGTTTTCGAAACAAAAGATCAACTACCGATCTATTAAACTATGTAGCGCATTGTTGGAACAGCATACTTGATAAAGGTGGTGAAACATACGTTATCGCTTTAGACATCTCCAAGGCATTCGATCGAGTCTGGCATGCCAACTTAATCAACAAGCTCGTTGCGTACGGTTTTCATCCTGTTAATGTTGTGAAGCTGATTCAACATTTTCTATCCGACCGATACATTTCGGTAACCTTAGACGGATTTTCTTCTGAGTCTAAACTAATTAACGCTGGTGTACCCCAAGGCTCAGTATTGTTCCCAACCCTATTTTTGATTTATATCAACGAATTGTTGAAAATCACCAGCAACCCAATAAATAGTTTTGCAGATGATAGTACTCTGCACAAGTCGTTCGAGCCCCTCCCTTCAAAAGGTAAAACGCACGAACGAATTAATCCTGCCCGGAGAGACGCTGCCATAAACGTGAACAAAGACCTGAATAAAGTCGCCGACTGGGGTGACCAAAACCTTGTCAATTTCAACTCCACCAAAACACAGCTGTTGATTGTTTCCAGATTAAAGACCGAGTTCCCCAAAGATATTTTATTTAGTATGTGTGATGAACCAATAGGTGAATGTAAAAACATTCGTTTATTGGGTGTCACAGTTTCAAATGACCTGCTCTGGAACGATCATGTAATGGCGATGGCAAAAAGCGCGTCTAAAAAACTCGGCCTCCTAAATAGATGCAAAAAATTTTTCACTCCATACCAATTGCTCCATGTTTATAAGTCCTATATTCGTCCCTGTATGGAGTACTGCTGTCAAGTTTGGGGTGCTGCCTCTGTTTCCATCTCGGCCCTCTTGGACTCTGTTCAAAAGCGAGCTATACGAATTGTAGGTGATCGAACTTTGACATCAAAACTTGATTCCCTACAACATCGTCGCACTGTTGCTGACCTCGTTGTTTTTTACAAATATCGTCATCAACAGTGCTCAGATGAAATCAGCGGCATCATGCCTCAAACTTATTCTTATCCCCGTTCCACTCGGCAATCGGCTGCCGCAACCAGTGAAACGGTAAAGATCCCGCGCTGTCATACTGGCAGATCGCAGAGAGACTTCTTTGTCCGAACTGCGTACAAATGGAATAGTTTGCCGGAACACTTAGTCTCAGGTGGCTTCAACCCACAGATGTTTAAAAAAAGCGTTAATCTACACCTCAGAACGCCAGTTGTTGTGGGACCCAGGTCTAGACCTAGGTCTTAAAAGGTATTTATGTGTTGTTGTGACACATATTCTAAACCCTATTACACAACACATTTTATTAAAAAAAAAAAAAAAAAAAAAAAATATAGAAGTACATATCTATTCTTTTATTATTAAGGAAGACAGTGCGTCACATGTTCATGAACTCTGCCAATGCCACTTATACTGACTTATTGACAATAATTTTAGTTTTGTTCGTGCAAATTTGTTTAGACAAATTAATTTTGGATTGGATTGGATTTTTACCCTTTTTTTCTTTATCCGATCATGAAATATTGGCATGTCATATTTTATTATGTAATAGGATTTATTGTTTAAGTAGTTCAATTCTTTAAGAAAAACTTAAAAAAAACACAAGCAAAAGTTACGATGGCACCTTGCTCTTAAAAGGTTTCTATATGTTGTTGTGAAACATTGAAATTCCTACCACGCCAGGCAATACATTTTATTGAAAAAAAATTTTTGAATTTGCTTAAAATTTTAGAAATTTCTTCAATTGATTTAAATCAATGTAACCCCCTGGTTGTTTCTAAAAGTTTTGAGAAATATATTAATTTTAATATATAATGAGCGTCTTAGAGTTTTCGAAAGACAACTTAATGAAAGACAATACGGGTTCCGTAAAGGAAGAGCGACGGGAGATTTACTTTCTTTTGTCTCATTTGACGCATATCTGAAACAAGTCACTTGAAAACAGTGGTGAAACTTTCGGTGTTGCTCTTGATATTGCCAAAGCATTTGACAAATTATGGCACAATAATCTTATATGCAAACCGCTGGAGGGATTTCAAAATTTTTTTTCTCTAAAAATAGGTATACTCATGAGACAGGTCCGAAAGGACGCTGTGTTCGATAACTGTACCGGAAGTGTGTCAAAAAATCATTATGTGTGTCAAAAATAGCAAATTTTCATATTTCTGGCTTAAAATACGTTCATTTTAAGTGATTACGAGTAGGAACATTAAATTTGGAGAAGGTAGGGATTGATATGTGAGACCAAAAACTAGCTTATTGCATTATAAGTTTGTCAAAAAAATGTTGTCAAGTGTGTCAAAAGAAAGTTTTTATTTATTTTTTTACCCAATTTTTGGAAAAAAATAAAATTAATTATTTGTTTGAAGTGAAATTTTATTATTATTATTGAAAATTATGGCATTATAAGTTACATTACAAAGTTTGTCAAAAAAATAATGTCAAGTGTGTCAAAAAATGATTTAATTTATTTTTTTAGCCAATTTTTTGGGAAAAGAAATGTAGCTGTTTTGAAGACGTAGATGTAATTGCAAATGAAATTGGACATGGACATTTTTGAACTCGTTATAGTTTTTGAAATATTTTTGAAATTTTAAAAAAGATTGTATTTTTGATTTTGTAATAATTTTTGCAATATATTTAGATTATGGAAAATGTTTAAATTTTTGATTTTGTAAGAATTTTTGGAATATTTTTAGAATTTTAAAAAATTTTAAATTTTTGATTTTATTATAATTTTTGGAATTTTGAAAAAAATTTCAATTTTTGATTTTGTAATAATTTTTGCAATATTTTTAAAATTTTGGAAAAAGTTTGAATTTTGAAGAATTTTCGGAATATTATTGGAATGTAGAAAAAGTTTAAATATTTGATTTTATTCTAATTTTGGGAATATTTTTGGAATTGTGAAAAAAGTTTCAATTTTTGATTTTGTTATAATTTTTGCAATATTTTTGGAAATTTTGGAAAAAGTTTGAATTTTTAAGAATTTTTGGAATATTATTGGAATTTAGAAAAAGTTTAAATATTTGATTTTATTCTAATTTTTGAAATTTTGAAAAAAGTTTGATATTATTTGATTTTTAAAATATTTTTAGAATTTTGAAAGAAATATGAATTTGTGATTTCATTTTCTCAAAACGCTAAATGGAGAGATTTTTGAGCAGTTTGCTGAATGTATCATCTTTTCATTAAATTATGTTAATTTATGATCTGTTATAATTTTCCGGCAACGTATTGATGTTTCGTGTTAGTTATGTAATTAATTTCTAAACAGAGATAAAAATACAATGTACTTTAACAAAGAGTTATGTTTGATATACATCGCTGCCCAAAACTTAAAACCATGTCCTCATAAAAGTTTTTTGCCGAAAACTATATCAAAACCCTTAACCCAGACCGAAGTCTTGATATCTCAGAGCTGTGAGATTTCAGCCCCTCCATAGTTTATAATTTTGTTTTATGCGTAGAAAAAAAAACCGAAGAAAATAAAAACAAAAAAACAGAATATAATTTTCAAATAGGAGTCGGAGTCGATAAATTCTTTGATTATTTTTCTGACTCCGATTCCGTCTGCAGTTACTTGAAAATTCGTCCCGACTCCGACTCCGACTCCGACTCCGCAGCTCTGGTTTGCGGGACGATCTGGTATGCTAGTTTAAGTATTGCAATCGTTCGGAAAACCATGTCGGGGCTATAAATGTTACCTGAGAAGCACATTTCGAGTCAAAGGCCTGCAAGATATGCAGGCAAATCTGTCCCAATGACATATTGAATAAGTAGCACTTCTGCGAACTCATATCCAAAAATTATTGATACAAGTCATCATTAAAAATTACTGGCTCCTTGTTATCAAAACTGACTCCTGTAACTGAAGAAGGAAACCAATCGTAGAAAACGTACTTCAATCGCAATTTGTTACAATCACCCACAAGAGAATCAACGTTCCGACTTTCTACGCACACAACTGGATAAGATTAAAATACTCTTGCTTGGTTGGAATTTTATTTATGTCCTATTTAACACACGACTTCAATTAAATACCGTGAAAGTAGAACATCGGCATTTGACCACCCTATTTGACTGATTAGTTATAATTAAGAAATTAATAAGAAAATGTTAAACGTTAATGTAATCGTCTGAAAATGAAAAATTCATTTTGAGTTTCTAGTTTATAGACCAGTCTAGATACCTTAAAAACAGGCAAAAAAATGGAAAAAATTAGTAACAGTATGAAAACTATTGGATAAATAAAAAAATATTGCGCAAATGATGGGAAACATAAATAAAAGTTGATCCGAGTTAGAAATAGAAGCAGGTAGAAAATGGTTTTTCATGATTTTCAGCGAAAATGCACCTTCTGTCGAATGAAGTTAAAAGCAAAAGTTGTAGGTGGTAAAAAGGTCTATAACTTTTGGATGTGTCATTTTTTTAAATAACCTAAAATTTGCCGTGAAAATAGAAAAAAACGAGAAAAAAGGTCTTTTCGTTTTTAATTTTTATCTCCCACAAACAATTTTTTTTTTCACACAATTTGGTGAAAACGTACTTTATTATGTCCCTAATACGCTGTAATTTTTTGAAATCACAATATTTATTTTTACGTTTGATTTTGATTTTAAACAAAAAGAGTGAGCTCATTTTCACACGAAAATTCTCCTGTGCTGGAAACAGTTTTTTCAAAAAAATCAGTAATCTTTATTTTTGTTGAAACTTTTTTAGATGGTATAAAAAAAATGAACATTACCATGGAACACATTTATTTTTTTTAAAGATTTCAACGGTAAATTTTAACAAATAATGAATATTTTTAAACAATCATTGAAATTAACTCTTTAAAATCAAGTTTATTCAGTTTTTCGCATTTCCTGGAAATTTTTCCGTATTTATGTTATGTTAATGTTTATTTTTTTTACACCATCTAAAAGTAGACGTTTCAAAAAACAAAATGATTAATGTTTTTATTTTGAAAAAACTATTTCCCATACAGGAGAATTTTCGTGTGAAAATGAGGTCACTTTTTTGGTTTAAAATCAAAATTAAACGTAAAAATAAATATTTTGATTTCAAAAAATTACAGCCTATTATGGACATAATGAGGTAAGTTTCCACCGAATTATGTGAAAACAAAATTAAACTTTTTTCGATAGAAGCTCTAGTTTCGCTGAAAATCGTGAAAAACCATTTTCCACCCCTAAAATCTCACCCCATTTCACAATCATAGCTCGGATCACCTCTAATTTTTGTTTCCCAACATTTGCGCAATATTTTCTTCAAAGGTATCCAAAAGTTTTCATGCTATTACTATTTTTTTCCTTACAAAAAGCTATTTTGACTGGTCTATTAGTTTGGCCGAAGAAAAATAACAGTCAATGTAAAACTAAATAAAAATTGAATTTTCTTTTTTTACACAAAAGCATGTTTGTTAATAATTATAGTTAATTTAAAGATTGACTTGTGATACGTGTTATCATTTAGGTAACAGCTAGCTTACGATTCCAGGATCAAGATTTTCCTTTTTATGACATAACGGATCTTGTAATCTTTTTTATTCTAACTTGCCACCTCTGATTCTTCGTTTTTTAGTTTTCTACATGCACAGTAGTGATTTTTCTAACAAAATAAATTTAGAACTATATAATTTTGTCAAAAAAAAACCAAAATCAATGATTCTATTCACACATTTAATAACGAAACTAAAGTAATAGAAAGTATGTCATAAAAATATTGATCAAATAGTAAACAATTCTTTCTCCATTTTTTATATTAAATTATTATTATTTGACCTGAATAACAATCAAATCAATATAACGTAAATTTCTGTTAGCAGTTGTAATAAAACGAGCCTTGAACCTTCTTATCCTTTTACTTTGTGTAATGCAAAGAATGCTTCAACGAAAATTTAGCAATAATTCAATATTAAGCAAACTCAAATGAATTATGAATATTTTATTCTAAATATAAAAAATCTAAAGACAAAATACCCATAGATTTTCTTCAAAAAAAGAAAAGATTTTGCATAAATTTTCTTTTCGTTATTACGTCATTATAATCTTATTCGTATATTTTTGTCACGCTAATATATAAATTGGTATTACCATTTTATTGACGGAGGCGAATTTTATGACGGTTAACTAAAATACAAACATTTCAATGTAATCACGGCATCTAAATAATATTTTCAATTAAGTAAATTTAAATAAATCGATTTTTGTTATTCAAAGTGTTTTTATTTTTATACAACAATTTTTACACGTTTTATAGTAGACAAATGACGTCAAATAATGATATAGCGTAAGGTAAGTTAATATAATAAACAATTTTCTATTTTAAATTATATTTATGCGGCGATTTTTTTTTGTTAAATGGAAATTTATTTCATGAATTGATTTTTATTATAAAGAATAGTATAGCAGTCAGTCCAGTCGACGGAAATTGTATATTCCCACACCATACGTTTCGAAAATGGATTTTTACATTAAAAATTATGTCGTATGAAAACCTATTAGATTCTGAAAATAAAAATATTGGCGACGCTAATACATAGGGTGACTTCACGACAGCTCTGGAAACAAATGATCAGGATATACAGTAACCTTATATCAACTAAAAACTTTAATAGATTGCTAAATAAGCAGGTTTTCGGGAAGCCCTACCACTTTGCTACCTTTATTTAACGAAGTCTGTTATGCTACCAACAAACTTTTAAAACGAAGTGAGTGGGTTGTATGGTGGGCCTCCGCCATTCGATGTGCCCCAAAATCTAATCTACCGAAAATAAAAACACTGAAAATATCAAAAAATGCAAAACAAATTTTTATTGGAAGTCTAAAACCGGAAGTTGGGATGCGGAACTATTGTGAACCGTGCTAAATGCTTATGTACCAAATTTCATCTAATTCGATTATCAGGATTAGAAACGTTATTGGGCTTTCAAAAAACAGATGCTAGGCAGACTCTCCACCACTTTGTTCAATATCGCGCAGAAACTGATAAGCAAACCTATTTGCATCTTTTGTCAAAGATTTACCAAAATTAATTCACGAACGAATGCTGTATGGAATATTCACGAACGAATGCTGCCAACCAACATAAACACCAGTGAATAAAAGCAACTGTTTTGTGGTGGACTCCCCCTCCCTTGTCCAATGTACCCCAAAAACGAACAAAATCTTTCTCATTTAATTCAAATCTTTAACCAACGTTTATGAAAATCGATTAGTAGGCTATAAGAGGGATAAACACCTTCAAAAGTTTTAGTGGAAGTGACAAACCGGAAGTTGGAATACAGAATATGAGGAACAGTACTGAAACTTTATAGACCAAGTCTAAATCAGATTGAAAGCCAGGGTTAGAAGTTATTTAAGATATAAATAAACAGGTGTACGAAAGGACCCTTCGCCATTTTCTCCAATTTTGGAACGAATTCAGATCTTCCATTTTTATGTGTAGTCGGATTATATACCAATGTTCAATCAAGATCCCACGGGGTTTTGTCAAATAATAACAATCATCAACAGGCCGGTTTTTTGTTAAAATTTATACATGTTAAGTACACTTCACGATAGACCACGCTCCTAACAACCGTTTTCAGGTAAATGATTTCAATGGAATTATTAGATGTTTTTTGGTTTTGATTATTTTCTGTACCAAAAACACAATATCACGTTGGAACCATATGTTTGTAAATTTATCACGATTTTGGGGAGGTAGAATATTACATTAGTGTTGTTAAAAAAATTTAATTTCGGATATTTTGTTCGACACAAAATCAAATTTGTGTTTAACCAATGTAAAATTTGACATAATCCTTTACAACTTGAACACAAATCGGATTGAGCTTTGTGGTAGCGAAAATCCGAAATTCTACGTCCACGCCGTGCTACCTGGGTAACGCTAACAGAATTAGGTTGGTGTAGTTGAGAGGGGCAGAGTAAATACTGCTTATACTCAATGATTCTGCACCATGGCGAGTCATTGGCGCCATAAAACCAATGCAACTCAAGCGTCTGTTCTCCATGTTAGGGGCGGCTTGGAGCGGGCGTCTGTCTTGGATCAAGCGGCTCGCTATATAAATGTGTAGGAAGCGTCTGTTCTCCATGTTAGGGGCGGCTTGCAGCGGGCGTCTGTCTTCGATCAAGCGGCTCGCTATATAAACATGTAAAAAGGTTGTTTCTGGTGACCTTAAGATGCAGAACGAACCCATTCACGAAAATTTGGGTTGGGCGAAGGGCTAACACCCCATTTCCGTAAAAAAATTATTGTCATGAATTCTGTACACAGACCTCGGAATATCTCGGAATCATTATTGGAACGACCTCGGAAACTGTACCCGGACTACGATTTAAAAATGGGAACCTGGAACGTGCTAAGCCTTAGAAGACCAGGAGATCTCCTAAAACTCACACAACAAGTCGAGAGCTACACACTAGATATAGTGGCATTACAAGAACTAAGATGGCCAGGTAGTGGAATCCATGAAAAAGCGAAAGGATACACTCTTTATTATTGCGGTCATCAAAACGGAGGAGAATTTGGAGTTGGCTTTCTTATACACCGTCGCGTGAATCAGCATGTTATCGACTTCTGCCCAATTAATATGCGGTTATGCACACTGAGAATCCGCACGCAAAAATTCAATGTAACGATCGTCAATGTTCATGCACCTACTGAAGATAAAGCAGATGATATTAAAGACCTGTTCTTCCTAGAACTCGAAGAAGTCATCAATACAATCCCGCGGCACGATATAAAAATCGTGGTAGGTGACTTTAATGCTCAAATCGGTAGGATTGCAGAACTTAAAACACATATCGGCCCTAACAGCTTGCATCATATGAGCAACAATAACGGTTTTCGCGCAGCCGAGCTGGCTATGATGTATGATCTAGTAATTTCCAGCACTTTCTTCCCTCACAAGAGAATTCACAAGGCAACGTGGAAATCAAATGACGGAAGAACGGAAAATCAAATCGATCACGTCATGATCTCTAAGAGACACTCCACAAGTGTAACTGACGTTCGATCATACAGAGGTGCTGATATGGACACTGATCATATGCTTGTCATCTTTAAGTACAAGTGCAAATTATCATCTACATTTAACAGACAAGCAAAAAAGACCGTGCGCTGGAACGTCGATGCATTTAAACATCCGGAAACGCTGAAAAGATATCAGGAAATAATAACACAAAACATAGAAGAGCATGACATCTCTTCTGAGATGCCATTAAACATACAAGAAGAATGGCAAACGCTTCAATCAACCATTATAGCCGCAGCACAAACTACAATCGGAAAGCGGCCACCGAAATCACACAACGAATGGTTCGACGACGAGTGCCGCCAATCCGTTGAACATAAACAAAAACTGCGAGAAAAATGGTTAACAAGGAACACCCGAAGCTCCCAAGCTGATTATCTATGCGCCAGGAAAGCCTCAGCAAAACTTCTACGTAAAAAGAAACGCGAACACATGAAGAGCTGCATTGAAGACATCAACCAACATGCGGCCATCGGAAATTCAAAAGAGTGCTTTGCCAATGCACGGAATCTGACAAAAGATTTCCACCCAAGATCTACAGCCATCAAAAATGAAAATAATGAACTTACAACAAGTGAACGTGATGTGCTGGCAGTGTGGCGATCCCCACTTTCAAGACCTATTGAATAGGACGAATGAAGTTCATCCTATTCGAGCAATTGCTCCATCAACTGAGGAGATTTTTGTCCCTTACCCAGCAATAGAAGAAGTGGAAGCTGCAATTAAAAAACTGAAAAATGGCAAATCACCAGGTTTCGATGGAATTCCCGCAGAACTTTTGAAAAATGGAGGAGCAGCTCTGGTCTCACGTATATACGATCTGATTCTTGCAATCTGGGACCAAGAAGAACTACCTGCTGAATGGAAAACAGCTCTCATTGTTCCGCTACATAAGAAAGGTGACCGTCTAAAGTGTGCGAATTATCGTGGCATCGCACTGTTGAACACAGCATATAAAATACTAGCTAATGTCGTACTTGCTCGACTCATCCCGTTCGCCGAATCTATCATCGGTGACTATCAGTGTGGTTTTCGTCCCAACCGCTCAACCACAGATCAATGTTTTACATTAAGGATGATTCTGGAAAAATGTTGGGAGTACAACATCAGCATTCACCAGCTCTATGTTGATTTCAGACAAGCATATGATAGTATCATCCGCGACAACCTCTGGTCCGCACTCATATGCCTTGGTATCCCAGAGAAGCTTGTTTCTCTGTGCAAACTCACAACATCGGGATCAAACTGTAGAATAGTAATCGAAGGGTCAGTTTCTGATCCTTTCGATATAACATCAGGTGTTCGACAAGGTGATGCACTCGCGCCTGTACTGTTTAATTTGGCGCTGGAGTACACGATAAGAAAAAGCCGAATTGAGACGCAAAACTGCATATATAATAAATCTAGTCAAGTTCTTGGCTACGCAGATGATATTGTGCTTCTCGGACGTAGAACGAGCGATATTAAAGATAGTCTCTCTCAGCTTGAAAGAAGTGCTAAACGACTTGGATTAT
>CAVNZG010000069.1:37541-183903 GCA_963693315.1 Diogma glabrata
ATGACCAATTATTGGCATACCTTAATCAAAAAATGGAACAACCACCAGTAACACATGAACAAGAACATGTAGTTAACAATATGGTAAACGTTCTAGACTTATTTAGGATTCCAGATCCAATAAAGTCAATTCCGAAGTTCGATGGAAATCGAAAACAATTATCATCATGGATCAAGACCGTCGATGATACACTTAGTGTATTCGAGCCACTTGTATCCGAATAACAATATAGCTTGTATTTGCAAGCAATTAATAATAAAATAGAAGGAAAAGCCAAAGACATACTTTGTCTGGCTGGCAATCCTAAAACCTTTAGGGAAACAAAAGAAATTCTGCAGGAAGCCTTGGGTGACCGACAAGAACTTTCTTTCTATAAGTCGCAACTTTGGGCGACTAAACAAACCGAAAATTTAAGTATCCACGGATATTTTAATAAAATTAAAGAAATAATGCTTAACATAAAATCTTTATCTAAACAAAACCAAACATACAATAATGCCTGGCATGCCATTAATGCATTCATTGATGAAGATGCATTAGCCGCATTTATATCAGGTCTTAGAAAACCATATTTTGGCTATGCACAAGCAGCAAAACCAAAAGATATAGAAGAAGCGTATGCTTTTCTATGCAAATTTAACTGCAATGAGTTAATTTCGAATAACTCAAGGAGAACAAACCAGCAGTTATCCCAACATATCCCAATCAAACATAATTCGGGTGTTATATTCCCAAATAAACCTAATGTATTTCAACAAAGAAATAATCAATTGCACTCAACATACGAAAAAAAACAAAGTAATTCGGTAAAAGACAGGCCAATTCCTATGGACGTCGATTTATCCATGCGATCAAGACAAACATTTAACTTATTAATAATCACGAGATTTATTCCGAAAATGAAAAACAGATCGAAGGATTAGGTTCAGAAAATAGTAAAGATTTTATTGATCCAAATTCAGAAAATAGTGAAAATTATACTGATCCAAATTTGGAAAATTTTCATTTAGAACGGGATTCAGACACGGAAGACTAAATTTTCTTCCGTATCTAATATGTAATAATGTAAAATTGCTAATCGATACCGGAGCAAATAAAAACGTAATAAAACCTGGTATCATTTCAGAGAATTTATTGCAAAAGCAAAAAACATATGTAAAAAATATTTTAGGGAACCATTTAGTAGAAAATAAATATAAAATAAATTTTTTAGAAAAAAATATTCCAAAACAAACGTATTATGAGTTAGAATTCCACAAATTTTTTGATGGAATTCTCGGTTCAGAATCAATGGCCAAGCTAAACGCGAGGATTGATTATCAAACTAATTCAATAATTTTAAATAATCACAAATTTAGTTTCAACCGTTATTATCCGATGGGAAATGTATATAATCATATTGTTACATTTAATACAACCAACGATGGTGAATGGTTGGTACCGAAATTTGAAAATGTCAATGAAGACATTGTTGTACAACCAGGCATTTATACTTCTAAAAACGGTAAAACTACAATAAAAATTCTAACAAACGAACCACAAATACCTAAAAAACTTCCAAAGTTAAAATTAATTGTCAATAATTTTGAAACAATAACTCCAATTCCTATCTATGGCAATCAATTAATTAGTAAAGACGATATTAAAAAAGTAATTAGAACAGAACATCTTAACAAAAACGAAGAGACAGCGTTAATTGCAACAATTTATAGAAATCAAAGTGTATTGTTAAAGCAGAATGAGAAATTATCTGCAACAACAGCAATTAAACACGAGATTCAAACCCGAGACGAAACACCCGTATATACGAAAACGTATAGATACCCATACCATTTTAAAGGGGATGTTGAAGATCAAATCCAAGAAATGTTGCATAGCTGTATCATTCAAAACTCAAATAGTCCATACTCGGCACCAATCTGGGTCGTTCCAAAGAAATGTGATAACTCAGGCATAAAAAAGGTAAGAGTTGTGATCGACTACAGAAAACTCAACGAAAAAACAGTTGACGACAAATTCCCAATACCACAAATCGAGGACATATTAGATAGTTTAGGAAAATCAATTTATTTCACCACACTCGATCTAAAATCCGGTTTCCATCAAATACCAATGGAAAAGAAATCGCAATTAAAAACAGCTTTCTCAACAGATAAAGGCCACTTCGAGTTTTGTCGAATGCCTTTTGGCCTGAAAAATGGTCCAGCGACTTTCCAACGTGCCATGAACAACGTATTACAAGGTTTAATTGGTAGAATCTGTCACGTATACATGGACGACATAGTTATAGTAGGGGAATCTTTAGAAAATCATTTAGGAAATTTAAGCATTGTTTTAAAAAGACTTTCAGAATTTAATCTCAAAATCCAACTGGACAAATGTGAATTTCTCAGAAGAGAAACCGAATTCTTAGGCCATGTCATAACACCAGAAGGAGTGAAACCCAACAAAGACAAAATACAAAAGATTTTGGACTGGCCATTACCCAAAAATCAAAAGGAAATCAAACAGTTTTTAGGACTATCAGGGTATTATAGGAGGTTCATAAAGGACTATTCTAAAATCTCAAGAAATATGACAAAATATTTGAAAAAAGACATTCCAATTAATTTGACGGACCCAGAATATATTTCATCATTTGAGACATTAAAAACTACAATAGCGACGGATCAGATACTAACCTATCCAGATTTCTCAAAGCCCTTTATATTGACAACAGACGCTTCAGATTACGCTTTAGGCGCAGTTCTGTCACAGATCCAAAATAAAATTGAAAGACCTATTGCATTCGCATCTCGCACACTAAATTCAACAGAGACTAAATATGCAACAAATGAAAAAGAGGCATTAGCCATAATATGGGCCGTGAAGAAATACAAACACTACCTGTACGGTAATAAGTTTACACTAGTAACGGATCATAAACCGCTAATTTTTATCAAAACATCAGAGAAAAACTCCAAAATCTTAAGATGGAGACTAGAATTAGAAAATTTCGATTACGACATAATATACAAAGAGGGAAAAGCAAATGTAGTGGCAGATGCATTAAGCAGAATTCCAAAAGAAAATGAATTAAACGAAGTGCACATGAACGAATTCTCAGAAAACACTTCACGTGAATCTGAAGAAATTCAAAGAAATTCTCACCCTTCGGACGAAATAGAAACTGTTCACTCCGCAAGTACGTCAGATGACTACTTTATTCATTTCGCAGATCGCCCAATTAACTATTACAGAAATCAAATAATTTTCAAAATTTCTAGACTAGATACAATAATCACAGAAGACCTTTTCCCAAATTTTAAAAGAATTATCTTTTCAAAAACAGCTTTCGAAGAAAACGATATAACTGAATTTTTAGAAAAATATCACAATGGCAAACAATCCGCTATCTTAGCTCCAGAAAATTTATACGGATTAATACAGGAATCATTTAGAAAAAATTTTTCACAACGAGGTCATTTTGTTTTCGTCACAAAAATTGTTGAAGATGTAATGAATGAAAATAGACAAGACACAATTATAGTCAAAGAACATGAGAGAGCACATCGAGGAATAAAAGAGGTAGAGAGCCAACTAAAGAGATCGTATTTTTTCCCAAAAATGCTTAACAAAATAAGAAATCACATAAACGCTTGTAATATATGCAATTCACATAAATATGATCGTAAACCATATAACATAAAAATATCTGCAAGACCTATTACAAAAAAACCATTAGAGCGAATACATATTGATATCTTTAGTATAAATAAAAATAGTTTCTTATCGGTAATAGATTCATTTTCCAAACACCTTCAAATGATTCAAATTAACACCAAAAATTTAGTCGATATTACCAACGCTCTAAATAGATACTTTACACTTTTCGGAATTCCGAACACCATAATTTCTAATCATGAAACCACTTTTCAATCAGCATAATTCAAAGAATATCTAAATAAACTCAACGTTAAAATAGAATATGCATCCTCCTCAGAATCTAATGGACAGATTGAGAAAACGCATACAACAATAATAGAGATATTCAACACAAACAAGGAAAAACTTGTAACTCCAAATACTTCAGCTGCCATAGAATTGTCGGTTGCACTTTACAATAATTCTGTACATTCAGCCACAGGCTTCACGCCAAATGAAGTTATATTTAATCAAAATAACTTAACAAGCCCAATAGAAATTCAAGCACATGCGAATAATATATTCCTAGAGGTGAAAAACAATTTAGAGATAGCAGCAAAGAAAATGGTAAAGCAAAATGAGAAAAAAGAAAAACCACCTGGTTTAACAGAAAACGAAGTAGTATTTCTTAAACCAAATATTAGATCGAAACTCAACCAAGAGGGTTGCATGTTAAAGTCCAAGATGTAGCATTGAAAACATTTAAAATTAATAAAAACATAAAACGGAATAAAAATAAATTAAAAAGACTAAAGAAAACTAATATAACTTAATTTTATTCTCTCTATTATTTCAGAAGAACTACACTTTTTTTGTGTTTTGAACAAATTTTAATCAATGTATCAATAAATATTTTTTTTAATATAATTAAATCAATATTCAATATATTTTAATAAAATCAATATATTTTCAATATAATTAAATTTAAATCATTTTCAAAGAAATAAAATTTTCCTTTAAAATAAAATATCAAAAAGATACAAGCTTATTGCAATATTCATATTTAAATCAGTAAAAAATATTTTCAATATAAGTAAATCAATATAGTTAAATTTCAATAATTTTCTAAAAATAAAATTTTCTTTTAAAATAAATTTTCTTTTAAATCAATTAATATATTTTCAATAAAATTAAATTTAAATCATTTTGCAAAAATAAAAATTAATTAAAGATAAAATGTATGCAATACTAAAAATGATTATACTAATTATTACTCTCAAGTACTGTAATAATCAAAAATTGGAAATTAAAAACTTAAATAATGACCCAGTTTTATTATTAGAATTAAATAAATGTAAAATTCAAATTGGAAATATTAGAATTATCCATCCGATAAATTTGACAAATTAAGAATTAACTATAGGGTCAATCAGTAGAATAGTTACTAACAAAATAGACGATAAGTTAGAATTACACAATATAATACAACAAAAAGTTAAAAAACTGGTCAATAATTTCAACCAAATAAAACCTATACAACATGGAAGATGTAGAAGATGGGATTCTTTAGGTTCCGCATGGAAGTGGTTAGCAGGCAACCCAGATGCTCAAGATCTACGTATAATCAATAGTACAATGAACGAGCTGATTACTGAAAATAACCAACAATGGAAAATAAATGAACAGATTAATAAAAGAATCCAACTCCTTACGGATACAGTTAATAAAGCAGAAAAATCTACAGCGATGTCTAACAAAATACTTCTGTCCGAAATAGAGATGATAGCAACAATAATTAATATTGACACCATCAACACCATATTAGAAGACATCCAAGATGCGATAGTCAGAACTAAATTAGAACTACCAAGCAACAAAATTTTGTCTTTGAAAGAAATCCTCTCTGTCAAAGATTTATTAGTTGACCAGGGTGTTAACATAACATTACCAGATGAAGCTCTACAGTATGTTATCCCCAAAATTGCTGTAAATCATGAAACACTACTCTATATACTACAAGTGCCAAAACTGGAGAAAGAAGAATCAACAGCAATAATGATCGTACCGTTGGTTATTAATAATACAATCATTAATAACTACCCACAACACGTAATAAAATCAAGACAACGAACATTTACAACGATAAATTATGCTGATTACGTCCAAAAACATTCAAAAATTAAAGAATTTCGAGATAACTGCATTAAGCCACTAATCATGGGAACAGATAGCCAATGTAATGTGACAGCAGATATGGATACATCAATACAATATATTTCTGAAAACAAACTTTTAGTAAATAATGCAAAGAACGAAAGTTTATCTTCAAATTGTGGACCTCATAACCGAACACTTACAGGAAACTTTCTGATAAATTTTTGGAATTGTACAATAACATTTAACAACAGAAAATTCCATTCATACGAAATAAGAAGTCAAATACAAGAAATTCAAGGTGCTCTGCATAACATTCGAACAACACGAAAGCTTATATCAATCTTGAATATTGAAACCATCAATCAAGAAAATATTGAAAACAGGAAAAAGCTAAGCAATGTATATTTGAGACAAGCAAATCACCAAACCTGGATCTGGACGTTGACAGGAAGCATTTCTGCATCATCGATAGTTATCATCATATTACTGTTCTACATCATAACTCGTAGAAACGGTGCAAGAATTACAATAAAAAACTCTAGTAAACCAGCAATAGAAGAACACAAAACGGAAAAAGCAAAAAGATTTTCCGACTTGTTGAAGGAATGTGGGATTACACCAAAGACCGAGGACGCCCTTTCTTCACCCCCCGGAGGAGTTATATTATAGCATTCCATTACAAATCGTATTCAAACATTCAGTTCTCACACATAAATATTAACGTCAGCATTTTAACAAGACAAAACATGTTGAGAACATGAACCTCAAAGAATGTTGTAAAGACTATAACCATTATATTAAATATTATATTACTAACTTTAGCAATTAAGCATTTTATAAATTGAAATGAATTTATTAGAAATAATGTTTAAGTTAGTCTTAGGTGAACTTTAAAGTTGTAAACAACTAAATAAAATAAAGGAATAATTAATAAAAAAAATTAAAATTGATTTTTTTTATTTTTATTATGATCCAAGACTCATAACTATATATATATATATATATATATATATATATATATATATATATATATATATATATATATATTATATATATATATATATATATATATATATATATATATATATATATATAT
Source organism: Diogma glabrata (assembly GCA_963693315.1). Taxonomy (NCBI): domain Eukaryota; kingdom Metazoa; phylum Arthropoda; class Insecta; order Diptera; family Cylindrotomidae; genus Diogma; species Diogma glabrata. The sequence goes on from CAVNZG010000069.1 coordinate 44,419, forward strand.
ATATATATATATATATATATATATATATATATATATATATATATATATATATATATATATATATATATATATATATATATATATATATATATATATATATATATATATATATATATATATATATATATATATATATATATATATATATATATATATATATATATATATATATATATATATATATATATATATATATATATATATATATATATATATATATATATATATATATATATATATATATATATATATATAATATATATATATATATATATATATATATATATATATATATATATATATATATATATATATATATATATATATATATAAACGATATGAGATATAACGAAAACGACCGGCACTCTCACGGTCGCATTTGTTGAGGTAGATCAAAAAAAATTTCTGTGCATGTGTGTGTACACACATTAATATCTCGGACGAGTTCGTGAATCAGCAAAATCCGACACGTGGTTAAGAGGCTTTTTTCTAAAAAGAATTGATTTTTTAAAACCGTTATAACGGTCGTTTGGATACTAATATTTTAAAAAAATTAACAAATTTAGATTTTTTGGAATCTTTTTTATCAATTTGTTTTAAAAATAGATCTCTGCAGTTAGAGGTTCCTGAGTGAGCGGCTCCAACAAAAAGGTTTGCAAAAAATTTTTTTTGAAACAATCGGCACTCTCACGGTCGCATTTGTAAAGCCAGATCAAAAAAACTTTTCTAAAAATGTGCGTTTTATTAATATATTGGACAAGTTCCTAAATCAGCCGAATCCGATATATGGTTAATAAACTAGAGGCTTTATACTAGAAAAAAATCCGTTATAACAGCCGTTTAGATTCTAAAATTTTCAAAAACTTCGTAAATTTAGAATCTTTGAAACCTTTTTAATTGGTTTCTTTCAAAAAAAAGACCTCTGCAGTTGAAGATTTCTGAGTGAGCCGCTCCAACAAAAAAGCTTGTAAAACACAAAATGCGTTTGAATCAACCGGCACTCTCACGGTCGCATTTGTGGAGCCAGATCAAAAAAACCTTTCGTAAACATGTGTGTCTTATTAATATCTTGGACAAGTTCGTAAATCAGAAAAATCTGACACATAGTTAAATAACTAGAGGCTTTATACTAGAAAAAAAAATTTGTTTTTTTAATCCGTTATAACGGCCGTTTGGATACTAATATTTTTAAAATCTTCATAAATTTAGAATCTGTGGAAACAATATAAACCTCTGCAGTTAGAGGTTTTTGACTTGTTGGCTTCAACAAAAAAGTTTGCAACAATCCATAACTACAATTTCCAAAAACCTTATAACAGTCAATGAAAAAAAATAAAAAGGTTTGAATAGAAGAAATAAATTTTTTTTTCTTAGAAATAAACTACACCCAATTCTGTTTTTACACGGTAGATACGTTCCAGAAAAAGACGTGTAAAAAAAAACTGTGCATAAAAGACATGCAGCACACAGAAAAAAAGGGAATAGGTTCCATACCCTTTATTTCTGTAACAAATAGGTAGAATAAAATGATTTGTACAAAAAACTATTAAGAGTCTATATAAAAGCCAAATTAAATGTTTTGTGCATGTATGCACAGTTCGTTTGATAAAAAAACAAAAACTAAATCAGAGATTAGCAACAGTGCGACAATGTTGTAGGAAATCAAGATTTGATGTTAAATTTCGGTCGCCAACAATTCGTAAAGCATGCTTTTGAACATAATCTAAAAGAGCCTAGATCGAAATAAATGAACCACACAAGACTTGACAACAATATTCCATGCATGGACGAATGTAGAACTTATAAATGTGGAGTAAATTATACGGAATGAAATATTTTTCACATCTATTTAGGAGGCTATTTGTTCGTCATAGATATTAATGGGTGTATCATTGGGAACTCGGTCTATGATCTGAAAACAATCAATAGCTGTGTTTTGGTGGAATTAGAATTGACTAAATTTTTTACCCCAATCGGCGACTTTTTCTCGGTCCTCGGACCTTTTCTTCTTCAAGGACCTCGTTTACATTTATAACAACGTTTCTCCGAGCGAGATATATTTTTTCATTCATTTTACCTTTAAAGATAGGTGAACGAATGACCTGTCCAATGTACTGTATATCATCTGCAAAACTATTTGTCGTGTTACTGATAATTTTCAACAGGTCGTTGATATAAATTAAAAAGAGTGGGGAATAAAACTGAGAACACCAGATATAATTAATTTAGACTCAGAAGAAAAACTATCGATAGATATCGAAATGTTTTGATCGGTGAGACAATTTTGAATATGCTTTACGTCTACATGAAGTTGGCATGCCAGATTCGATCAAATGCTTTTCAGATGTCTAATACGATAACGTACGTTTTACCACCTCGATCAAGCATGCTGTTCCAACGGCGGACTACATAGTTCAATATAGATCGGTTGTTTATATTAGTAAGGCTTTTCGTATATAATTTAAAATATTAGTTTTTTTGGGAAATGGCTAGTATACAGCCAGTTCCAAAAAAGGTACGGAAACGGATCCAACAAATTACAAACCCATATCAAACTGGTCGATTGTAGCTAAAATATTTGAAAAAAAAACATTAATTTTAAAAATATGAGGTTCTTAGTTAATTGGTCAAAAATACTTAAAGACAATGAGGTTTTCACCGAAAGAAAGGGTGACGAAAAATTTACTTTCTTTGTCAAACATATCTGGAACGAGTCACTTGAAAATCATAGTGAGACTTTCAGTGCTGTTTAATTGATATAGTCATAACATTTGACAAAGTATAGCTCAACAATCTTATATGCAAATTGAGATGCTATGACTTAGACGAGCAAATTATTTACTGAGTTAAGATCTTTATATCTGAGCGTAAATTTCAAGTCAATGTCGACGGTTTTTCATTAGATATCTTTTCAACTAATGCAGGCCTTATTCAAAGTTCCACTCTATCCCCAACTCCTGCTCTTATCTATATTGACTTGTTGCACTCAACGATTCATTAAATCCATAGTTTTGCTAATGATGCACGCTTAATGCTTCTCCTGAAATACCTAATATATACTCAGCGTTTAATGACACTAGGTCAAATGTGATTGAGTCATTAAATATTGATTTAAAAACATTAATGGAATCGGGTATTGCTAAAAATGTTAAGTTCAACGCGAGCAAAACTCAAGTTTGCTATTTTTCTAGGTTATCAACATCTTATCCATTTCCATTAAAGTTTGATTTTTGAAGAAAAATGATCTTGAAGAGAAAGAATTCGTTAGACTTCTACGAGTTGAGATTAAAAATAATATTAAGTAGAATTCTCATATTTTTAGCCTAACTAAGAAAGTTGTTCAAAAACTAATATTTTTGGGTTAGGCTTTTAATAGCAAAATGCTTCTTTTAATGGAGAAGTTTTGTAATCGCCCCTGCATGGATTATTGTTGTTACATATGGAGTGTACCATACAGGTCTTGATTGATTTTATACAACAGAGGGCTGTTAAATTGATCAGCAATTCAAATCTTACTAATGAGCTTGATTCCTGGTATGTCGCTGATTTGACGGTATTTTACATATTGGATAAACGGGCTTCTATCTAAATCAAATCGATTTTACATAAGCCTGCAAACTTGACACGTAACACCAGAGTATCAATAAGAGTATAATAAGATAAAATAATTTTCTTCCTCCAAACTTTAAGATTAGTGTTAAAAAATCTTCAAAGAAAATTGATCAATTGTACATACATACTTCTAGGAATAGAAGTTGAAAACAATATGAAATGAAATTCTCATATTTTTAACCTAGCTAAGAACGCTGTTTAAAAATTGAGGTTTGGGGACGATTTCGTAAGCTTTTCAATAGCGAACAGCTTCTTTTAATCATTTATACTCTCTGCATGGAGTATTGTTCTCACAAATGGGGTGTATCTGATTTTAGTAGTTTGAAATAAATTGAGTTTGTTCAGCGCAGAGCTGTTAAACTAATTAGCAACTCAACTCTTATTAATGAGTTAGATTCCTTGCAACACAGAAGGAATGTTTCTGATATGAGAATTTTCTATTAATACATTGTGGATAAACAAACTTCCACTGAGATAAAATCAATTTTACCTGAACTAGCAACCTATCGCGTAACACCAGAGTAAATTTTGTAGCCCATCCTTTTACACTTCATATAAAAAGGTTCAGAAGTGTTCCTTTTCAGCGTGATTTTTTCAGCAGAGTCTCTCATCTATGGAATGTCTCACCAGCAAAGGTTTTCCCTGATAGCTTTAATCCTCAAAATTTTAAAGATAACGTTCATAAACTTCTTAAAGAAACTTAATTTATTCAAACTTAATCCTAATCCCTAGTTGGATATGGTATCTTCGGATATTAAGAGACGTTAATTTATAACTTATTATAATTAACACTAAGCATGCCTAACTTTGTATATAGAAAAAAAAAATATAAATTTTCTTCAAAATTTAAACCGTGCTATTTCGAATAAAACCGTGTAAAAACGAATTTAAATTTTTTTTCTAGACCGTGTTATTTCAAAACCGTCTAAAAAAAGACCGTGTAAAAACAGAATTGGGTGTATTTTGATATTTTGCAGTAATTGGACGACATATGATATAGCGCAGGTTTGTGTCATAAATTGTCACACACATATTCTGTGGTAGATTTGATATTTGTTTGTTGCAAAATTGGCAGTGGCGGATTACCATAGAGGCGGAAGAGGCGGCCGCCTCGGGCCCTACATGCACAGGGGCCCCCTCGCTACAAATAGTATTGATATTTTATAGGTATTCAAATATCAGATGACTGCGTTCATTCAACCAAAGTTTTTAAACCTAAAGATTTTTTTAATATTATCCCACATGTAAAAGTGTTAGGTTGTCAATTTGTATTACTTTTTTTCATGTATGTATTTATTTTAATAATTCTAATTTGATAGTTTTATAATTTTTTAATGTACAAATTCGTTTTCCAATTTGTATAGTAAAAAAACATTTTGTTTTGAAAAGTTCCACTGTTACGAATGAATATTAATACTAAAACTTTATTTGCAATGGCCTGTTATTATATCAATCGCAAAATTATTGATAAAAACAAAATCCAGATAAGTATTTTTTGGATATTTGAAGTATATTTGAGTTTTATGTTTTCATAAATGATTTTGGATTTCTTTTAAGACCTACAATTTATTGAAAGCATTAAACTGAAAACTTCAATTTTAAGCATATAATTGTACATATTTTAGATTAATTTCATATATAACTAAATAAATGAAAACTTTTTAACGTGTAGAATTGAAATCTTTTATTGTATGCTTAAAATCAATGTATTTTGTATACAATACATGCTAAATTCATCATTTGGATTAACGTTTGAAAAGGGTTTCCATATGATATGATTGATATAGTATAGGTGTTTTAGCTTTAGTTGTATATTTCGTTTTATCAACGTTGATTGGAAAAAAGATTGTCTAAAAAATTTGTTTGAAAAATTTGAAAAAAATATTGTTTGTAACTGGACGTATTGATACTCAAATAGCTCGTGAAATTGAAGTACAACAAAAATGCTGGCAGGAAGTTTTAAAAAGAGTTGCAGCTACAGTAAAGCTATTAGCTACTTTGGGTTTAGCATTTCGTGGTTATCGAGAAGATATTGATTCGAACAGAAAAGGAAATTTTATGACATGCATTGAGCACCTATCTCAATTTGATGATTTTCTTAAAAATCATTTGGAGTGGTACAGCCATCCACCAAAAGGTAATGTAAGTTATTTATCACATACCACATGCGATGAATTTATAAATTTGATGGGAACTGAAGTAAAAGAACACCTAATTCAAGAAATTCAGGACTCTTTATACTATTCAATTATTGTTGATTCTACGCCAGACGTGAACCACACTGACCAACTAAGTTTTATATTAAGGTACATTGATAAAGTGGGCGATGCGAGAGAACGATTCTTGGATTTTTACAAATTGAAAATCACAATTCAGAATATCTAGCACAACTTATTTTGAAAACTTTAAACAATTTGTCTTTGGAAATTAAAAATTGTCGCGGTCAAAAATATATAGCCGGAAAATAAAATGGTTTACAAGCCAGAATTAAAACTCTAAGTGAGACCGCCATTTTTATTCCTTGTATAAGTCATACGCTTAATTTAATTGGAAATTATGCTGCAGATGCCTATTCTACTGCGGTGTATTATTTTAACTTTATCCAAAATATATATGTTTTCTTTTCTTCATCTACTCACTGATGGAAGTTGCTTATTGATAATTTTTCCGATTCTAATTCCAAACACAAGTGACAAGATGGTCTGCAAGAGCTGATGCAGTATCCGCCTTGCGGTTTAATTACAAAAATATTAAAAGCGTTCTTATCCAAATTAGCGAAAATGAAGACGAAAAACCGATTACTAAAGTTGAGGTTAAAAAATTAGCTAGCTCTTTCGATGAATATGAATTGCCTTATTAACCGTTCTATGGGATATATTATTGCAAAAAATCAATAGTACTAGAAAATCATTTCAAAATATTCAAACGAACTTATTACAAGGAGTAAAACTGTTTAATTCATAGTCACAATTTATAAGGGATGTTCGGAATGATTTTGAGAGCATAGAAAAGCAAGCAAACTTATTAACAGGCAATATTAGCTACAAAGAAGGACGAAAAAGAAAACGCAAAATTATGTATGATGAATCATCTGCAAATGATACACAGCTAGTAGGACGAGAATTGTTTATTATAAATACTCACAATATGATCTGTGATAGACTTGCCACTGAAATGTCTACCAGAACGTCCATATATGAAACTGTTTTAAATAATTTTAAATTATTTTTTGGTCAAAATATATCCAGTGATAAAGTTGACAAGTGTATTTTAGAATTGTCAAATACATATGCGAGGAATATAGAAGTACAATATTTTAAAGACGAAGTACATCATTTTTTAAAATATATAAAAGAAGAGAACATCACTTGCCCATTTAATATGTACAAGGTAATCATTGATGGCCTGCAATCTTCATTTCCCAATGTGGAAACTATTTTAAAAATATTTCTTACATTGCCGATATGCAACGCAAGTGGGGAACGATCTTTCTCCGTTTTGAAGCGGATAAAAAATTATTTAAGAAATAGTCTTAATCAAACTCATTTGCAAAATTTTGGTAAAATCTTAGGCCCCAAAATTTTGTTCCGCCTCAGGCCCCTTAAAGGCATAATCCGCCACTGAAAATTGGATAGATATAATTTTGCTTATAGGTAGCTAATTTTCTTTTTAAAATTTGTTCGATATCTGTTTGAACTTACTTTGTGTTGTTTAAACTAATCTGATACATCAGATGCTACTGGCACACAAAACTGTCTGATCTCGAGATCTACATATTTCTAGCGAATATACGTGCCGCTTGGACTTTTTAAAATAAAATGTGTTTGGTAGTAGATATTACAAGGTGTAATACAACACATAAAAAACCTTTAAGAACAAGGTCCCACAACAACATGCTTTCTAAGGTGTTGATAGACGCAAATTTTTATATGATATGTTTTGATTATTTTAAATATAAAAATGTATATAATAGTTGCTTGGAATTAGTGTTTGCAATCTTGGTATCCGGGTACCCGGATACCCGGATATTTAGGAAGATTTTTCGGGTATTTAATATCCGGATATTTTGGTCGAATACCCGAACAACAAAAGGTCCAGTTTTTTCTCAATAAAATTTACAAAATAAAATTCAGCTCATTCTCTTTTTGCAAATTTGAATTATTCTTTATGCTAGTTGTTGACAAATGATTCTATTCTAACCATACAAATTGCAATATGTCCATAAACATTAAACCATAAACATTAAACCAACCACATCCGTAAACATTAAACTGCCCTCTAGTTAATTATTATTGTTTGGATTACGAAAACAACAGAAAAACGACGAAGGACACATAACAAAATTTATGGAATTTTAGTTCTTATTAAAATGAAAATTAAGTCATAAAAGATTAAGGATCTTCATTGGTTATTATTTGTTTATATTTAGTTTAAAATAGAAACGGTAAATACTAAATATATTATGATAAGTTTTTATTTAAGATTTAAGCTAATAATTAAAATAAGTGTCATCGAAAGTTTGGGACCAGTTCAAGAAAATTTCATCAGATAAATCTCGGTGCCACGTAGTTGGATGCGCACGAATAATTTCAACTAAATGGGAAAATACGTCAGCAATGAAAAATCAAATCGGATAATGATGCGGCTAATTATAATATTGAAAATTTACAACTATAAAAATGTATTGCTGTCTACACAAGATCTTCTATAGATAACAGTGGTACTACAGTTGATAAAGAGCTGAAAATGTTGTATGTAAATAAAGGAAAGCGAAAAAAATGTTGGAAAATTTAAATCAATCGTTATTGACCGTGAAGCCAACATCCACTTTATCGGAGCGGGTTTTTTCTATTGCAGAAATTTAAAAAGAAAAATACGAAATCGGATGAGTACAGCTACCCTAAATGCTTTAATATTTTTGAAATATTATTTTACAATTAAAAAATGATCAATTTTTAGTTTACTACTGTGAGGTTTTTTTTATTGTTTTTCATCTTTTAATTTTTTTATAACTACCCGGGTTATCCGGGTAATCCGGGTAATTTGGAAAATACTAATCGAGTAACCGGGTAATTTGAAATCGGGTGATTTGCAATCACTACTTGTAATGCTAATAGATGTGAAACCCAGAATAAGTTTAATGATTTTAATTTAAACATTCTGAAATTTTAATTTGCAATGCTACTATAATTGGAAGATACAAAAAGTCAGACAAGTGCGAATAAAATTTGCTCGCCAAGAGTTCCGTGAATGTAAAAGAACACAACACATCAAAAATAATTGACAAAAAGTTGTGTTGTATAATGTCTTTATATTGCTAGACCATGACGCATAACAAAATAAATGTTTAATTGTAAATGTCAATAGTAAATTACAATCACATATATACATTGATCAAAAATCACACCAAAAATGTTGCTTCAAATTAAATCTTATCCATAGCTGTTTATGGTAACTCAAGAAAGATTCAATTACACCAGCTTGTAAATCGTTTAAATTTGATTATTTTTTCGGTCAATCAAGTGTTGAAATTTAGGAGGGTGGAAAGACTACATACTAAAAATAATTTTTTACAATAACACGAAAACTATGCATTTCAAAATTCTAAAAAAACTGTAATGTTTCGTAAATTAAGTGCTCCTTCATAGGACACCCCACTCATTTGGGTTGAGTATGGTTTTTTTTACACTCCCCACACCCATTCCCTAAACACACAGAAATATAATTATTTGAGACATGATTTTTATTCATAATTTACCAATCTTCCTGTCTCTGTAAATTTTTTCAAATGTTTCTGTCAATCATCGTCGAAACGTAGGGGGCGGAATGGTATGAAAGTTGCATTTTTTTGACAATAACTGAAAAACTGTGCACCGCAAAATTCTAAAAAAAACTGCAATGATTTTTAAATTAGGTGCTCTTTCAAATGACACTCCACTCGCTTGGGTCAAAATAGATTTTTTTTACCCTCTCCACACCCGTTCCCTAAACACCCAGAAATATCAAAAATTGAAACTTTTCCTGAATTCCAAAAATATTTCAAAAACTATAATAAATTCAAAAACTTCCATGTTCAATTATATTTACGTAAACAAACAGCTAAATTTTTTTTTTCTAAAAAATTATCTAAAAAAATAAATGAAATCTTTTTTTGACTCACTTGACATTATTTTTTGGACTAACTTATAATTCTCAATAATAAGAATAAAATTTCTTGTCGTACAAATAATTAATTTTATTTTCCCTAAAATTTGGGTGAAAAAATAAACAAAATTCTTTCTTTTGACACACTTGACAACATTTTTTTGACAAACTTATTATGCAATAATCTAGTTTTTGATCTCACATACCAATCCCGACCATCCAAATTTCTCCACCTTCTTTGTTCCTACTCGTAATCACTTAAAATGAACGTTTTTAAGCAAAAAAATGCATATTTCCTTGTTTTGACACACTTGACGATTTTTTGACACACTACAGCTGGTACAGCTATCGAATACATCGTCCTTTCAGCTATTACCATTGAGTGTACCTATTTTTAGAATTCAAAATTTTTCAAATTCCTTCAGTCATTTTCTAGATTTCGTCGGTTGTGACAGTCATACATTTTTTTTTGCCTTTTTAGAATCAATACTCAGTAGGTCCTAAAACGTCGAGAAATGTCAAAAAAGTGGGGGTAAGAATTTCGCTTTTAGCTCATGAATGTAATACTTAGGTCTTTCAGACCGAAGTAAAAATTGAAAAATTTCAAGCTTATAGGAAATGTTGTAAAGATTGAACAAAAACTATAGCCTGCCTTTTAAATTGTTATTTGGAGGGGGTTGAAAGAAAAATTTTGAAAAAATTATTTTTGACCTTGACTAATGAGGTATCATATGAATGGTTATTTTTTCAACCTGAACCATTTTTTTTGGAATTTTCGGAAGCACAGTTTTCGGCTTACTTTCAAAAATGTGAAATTTTTTCCCGTTACAAACAGAAGCAAAATTGAAAAATTCACGGTTGTAGGAAATGTTGTAAAGATTGAATGGAAACTATAGTGGTAACTCATCTTTTCAAATCGTTCTTTTAAGGCAGTTGAGTGGAAAAATTAAAAAAAAATATTTTGATCCTAATTTGAAAATATCTTAATTTGATCCTGACGATGAAAGATGAATTTTTTTAGAAGTCTTAAATAATTTTTTTATAATTTTTTGAGGCATCGTTTTTAATTTATTTTTTTTAAAATTGTTTTTTGTAAAGGTCTGTTCACGTAGAATAATCTTAGAAGATGATAAATTTTGCTACCTGGCAGCAAATGTATATTTTAGTAAAAAATTAAATCTAAATACAGAAATAAAAAATAAAAAAAACAGAGAGTGGAGTGTGCTTACCGCACGGCAGAAGTGAAAACTTCATTGGCAATCGCAATCAATTGATATCGTATTATGTAGTAGTATTTGGATCATATTAGTAGAATAAATGAGAAACAAGTCAGAACGATAAACCACTAAATACACACACTAACCTCACAATGTAAACCAAATAATCAAAATAGCAATCATATGCCAATAGCAGGGACTAAAGTACGCGTGGTTGTCACACCCATAGATCAACATGTTTAAATTTTACAAATCTTCCTGCGGAAAGCTAAGCAAATTCATAGGTATTAATGTGCATTGTTGCCGTTTGCAAGTCACTATCGGCTAAGTGCCACCATTTTTAATTATTTTATTTATCATGATTGCCGTCCATGTTTAATCATACATAAGCTATGCTTCTTCGTATAGAATTTATGCGATTTCCGTCTCGTAATTGTGAGCTTTAAATTGATATAATCGATTTTATCAAGCATCAAGTTACAAGTTAGGTCTTCACTTAATTTTAGAAACATGTATTACATACAATTCCAACCCGACAACATTTTTAGTGAAGATGATAAAATTACAATACATATAATTTTGATATACAAATGTAATTGCTTCAGGTTATACTATCTTTCGTACGTTATTTTTAATTTCATAAAAATTATGTTCAATAAAAAAAGCATTGATCAAAGTAAACTAACGTTTAAAATAATAGTTAAATAAAAGCAAATTAAGTGTACACAACAACTTCCCAAATTTTCATGATGATTAATGTATGAATGCATAAAGGACAAACAGACATACTTTCAATTTTATATATATTCAATATTTATTTAGCATGATGACTCGAATGCAAATTGCAAAAGACAGTAGCAATATAACATTAAAAAACTGCGTTATAGATCAATTTTTTAAAATTCGTATAAAGAAATTTTTTAATTTTTATGAATTCATAAATAAAAAAATCAGTCGAGCACGATATCCACAACGCAATTTGAAACGTTAAGAAATGATAGATAGATTATTATTTATTTTATTTTAAGCCTTTCGTTTTTTAGCATGACGGATCAGTTTAATTTACTCCCTACGAAAAAATCTGTGTGTGGTGCGCCCAAAGAAGTTTTCACTTCAATAAATAAATAAATAAACAAATTTTTTAATTTTAAAGTTCTGAAATAGATTATGGCTATTCACATGGCTAGATGAACTCGACTTCGGGCAACCCCGATGGGTTAGGTCGAAAAATTATGTGAATTGCGATAACATTAACAACCATGCCGTTTTGCTATTCAATCGATTGTCACTCAATACGGCTATGTTGAAACTGTCGACCATTAACTGCACAATAATTCTAAAAATATTTGATTGACTTGATTCAAGTAGAACTCGACGACTAGAAAATTGATTGAATTATATTTTTTTGGCAGTCGATAAAGGTTTGAATTCATGATTATAAATCCATGATACATATTTGAATTGATAGTACATTTATTGTGTTTAATAAATTAAATGTTAGTGTCACTATTTAATATTGATTACATGTATAATTTATAGTTAAAGACACTGTTTGTAAAAACAAATTATTAAAGTTTATATTTAAACACAATTATTTTAAATACAACAATTTATTTTTATAACAATTGAAAGCACAACTTTATTAATATAATCGCGTACAAATTTATATAATTGTAGGACCGATTGTTATGAATTCGATGTAAAGATTAAAATTGAAATTTACTTGAACAAAAAATAACAATAACAAACGGTTAATTAATATTACAAAAAATAAATTAAAACAGCTGATTCACAATCGTTTCTCTCGATCTCTGTTTCATACGTACACACACAGATAATATATTAATTTATTATAGGGTCCTACAAGACTCCCTTTCTTTAAAAAAAAATTGAGTTAAAAACAAATAAATTAATTAATAATAATGTATAGAGAGAGAGGTGTATTATGAATGAGGATACAAAACATAGTAATTCCTCCAAGAAAAGACCCCAATGAAAACAAAAGGTTATACTGACTGATTGCTTTATCACTGAAAGCAACTAAGTGAGTTAGTACTGTGAAATTCCCTGAACTGTAGTCAAAAAAGCTAAAATGAACTTTAAAGCGTTCTTAGATCTAGCCAGCAGAGTTGCTGAAGCTAGAGTGTATTTGACTATAATCTTCACCTTGAGAAGTTGTCGAGGCGTGTGATATGAACTTTAAAGCGTTCATAGAATTAGCCAGCGGGGGTGCTGAAGCTAAGACACGTGTGACAAAAAAAAATCATAAAAAATTTTGATCCTACCAAGTGAGTCTGGTAAGTGGATCAATGCTTGAAAAGGCCAAGTGAGTCTGGCCCAGTGTATGATTGGATGAAGAGGCCAAGTGAGTCTGGCAATAAGTTATGGACAAATTGTCTAACTTGGAATAAAATGTTCCGACAAATTGTTGAATGTAGGGAAAATTCCATGGGGTGATATAATCAGTCAGTTGATTTCTACAAAATTTTATATGCTCATTTTGATGGTGTTTACATGATTGTCATCAAACACCATCAAAAACATTCTTGTGTGAAATTAGCTAGAAGAAAATAGCGAAAAATCCAGTTGATGTCAATGTTTTCCGTTGAGGAATAACACCATCAAAATTAAAATTCGGATTTGGTTTGGGGTTTTAGAAAAAAAAAATATACATATGGTTTGTTCGAGCCATAGCTCAATGTTGACGAGAAAGGATTGGTCCCATGTATTTGTACTAAGCTAGTAAAATTACTTAGCTTGGAGGAAAAATGAATGATTAAAAAAAAAGTTTGCTACGCAACGCAACGATTTGAATTGTACATAACTCTTGTGATGCAAAAGTTTGATGTGCATAATTGATTATCAAAAAAAAATATCAATCTTTCAAATCATTTTTTTTAACACAAAAAAAATTAGTAAAGAACATTTCGAATAAAATCATAGAATTTTATAAAAAAAATAAAGTTTATTTTTCTTTATTTAGGTTGTGTGTGTATCAACAAGGAACTACGAGAAACAAAAATGAACTCACCTGATTTAAGCAAAACAACTAGGTTATTTAGTTATATTATAATAGATTTGTGTATTATGTATAAATTTTGCAGATGTAGTCTGTTTTGTTGAAGTTTTGATCCTATGGTTCTTTACGTAGAGTCCAGAGTTGATGTTTTTGTAGAGCACACGATGTTATCAATTTTGTATATCCGTTATTATATAGCTTGAAACGTTGAATATTTAGGAATCCTTATGGTACATGCAAAGGAATATCCGGTTTTGTTTTTGTACGTCGTACGTGGATGAATTATAAAATATTGAAGATAGCATTAAAAAACTATACTTTGTATTTGAATTTTATGTACGTACCTATTGCCTGGCACGCTTGTTTTCCTTAAAGCGTACCAGGTAAAGAGTTGAACATTAGAGTTGAGTTCTTTTGTATTAGTACTCCGTTATTTTTATATGTTCATGTACAGTTAGGGTCACCATATATTGTGTTTAATAAATTAAATGTTAGTGTCACTATTTAATATTGATTACATGTATAATTTATAGTTAAAGACACTGTTTGTAAAAACAAATTATTAAAGTTTATATTTAAACACAATTATTTTAAATACAACAATTTATTTTTATAACAATTGAAAGCACAACTTTATTAATATAATCGCGTACAAATTTATATAACTGTAGGACCGATTGTTATGAATTCGATGTAAAGATTAAAATTGAAATTTACTTGAACAAAAAATAACAATAACAAACGGTTAATTAATATTACAAAAAATAAATTAAAACAGCTGATTCACAATCGTTTCTCTCGATCTCTGTTTCATACGTACACACACAGATAATATATTAATTTATTATAGGGTCCTACACATTTTCTAATTTAAATTACTCACAAGCGCTGGTGTAATCAAATGTTTTTTTATAGTTACTATAAACAGCTAAGGAAAAGATTTAACCAGATGTAACTTTTTTGGTATCAGTTCAAACAATTTTCGATTGAAATTGCTATTAACATTTACGAGAAAAAATTCATTATGTCGCATGGTCTATCAATATATGCTTTGCAAGTTTATGTCAATTATTTATGATTATTTGAGAGAGGAACATACACATTAGTTTGAATTTATTATTTTTTATATATGTCATTTTAAACGAGAGGAAAAATGTTTTTGCTGATTTTTTATAAAATACAATCATAAAAAATTTATTTCAGAGTTCAAAAAAAATTTGAAAAATTTGTTCTATTGTGTTGCGCTGATTAGTGCAACAGAATAAAATGAACAGCTGTTTATTTTATTCTGTTAAACATAATAACGTTCACAATCATAGCTGTAAAAAATCAAAATAAACCTTTTGTTATAGAGTTCGGGAGGATAAACAAAATTTATTGGATTAACGTGTTAAATTTTGATCTAGATTTGAATTGAGAATCGCTTTGTGTGGTGTCAACTCAGACGGAGCAAATACATCAGCAAATTTCTATGCACCATTGGTTTTATGA
This sequence comes from Diogma glabrata, assembly GCA_963693315.1. NCBI lineage: Eukaryota > Metazoa > Arthropoda > Insecta > Diptera > Cylindrotomidae > Diogma > Diogma glabrata. The sequence goes on from CAVNZG010000069.1 coordinate 59,902, forward strand.
GGAACATGATTTTGGTTTTCCATCTGAAAATATTCTCCATGTGAAAAGTTAGGACTAAATGAATTCGAAATAATCTCGACATTTATAACATTAAACATTGTTTGCTTAATGTGGAGCATGGCTCAAATTTACAAGTTGAATATGGAAGATGATTCGGCTTAATTGAAGTTTTACAAATAAATAGTTATAACACAAAAATGATTTGTTTTGTTTGGAACCGTCTCACCATTTAAAAACTATTTGCGTAATACGTTAGTTACTTGATGGACAAGAGATTCCAAAAACTAAACTTAAAAGTTTTTTTTTTTTTGTTTTTTATTAATTAGTTAGACATGTTTAGCACACTAAATATGAAATATTCGTTTTCAGACTCTTTGAATATCTGAAGATACCATGTTAACTATAAAGGAAGGAGATAAGGAAAATGGAAGGAATGGGGATATAGGGATAATTATACTAATTGTTTTAAATGACGATGGACATTTTCTTTAAATGCCAGAGGGGAAAATTCATCGGGAAATACAGAGGAGGGCTGTTGATTTTCATCAGGAGTTATTAATTTTATTAAAGATAGACAAAGTGTTTTTCCTTGGTCGTGAGTTCAGTTTACTTTAAACGATGCAAAAATCTTACTCCCTCCCATTCCAGTTACCATGCTGTGCTATTCATGCTGTTCGAATAATCAGTCATCAATATTTAATACATTAAAGTGCAGAAATCTGTATTTCTTTTGTTTAAGTGGTAACAAGGTTTGCGTGATTGGCGATATAAAAATTCAAATCAATACAAAGAAATTTTAAGTTTCATTTTTGTAAACATATACATATGTATTATTTTATTTTTAATTTTATTTCATATGTGGACATTACAAAATTTTATTTTTATTCTATTTCATAGTTATAATTTTAATGTATATACAGTTATATTATAATTTTTTTTGTATTTAAGTTTAATTTTTTAAAGTACATAATAGTTATTCGTTGTAATAAGTTTTGTAATTTTGGTGAATTTTTAAGTTAATTCATAATATCATAATTTTCAGGATTAATTTTAGTACGGATTAATTTAGTTATATTAACAAAAAGAAATAATTTTTAATTTAATTTACTTTACAATATTTTTTTAGCGTTTTAACAAGTTCAATGTATACATAATTTGATATTGACTAGAATATATTCTAAATTTGTGAAAATTAATTTAAAGTTCAAATAATGTGTGCGCCTGGTGTTTAATAGGCTTAACGAAAATTTTTTAATTCAACACTTTTTCGTATTAATTTGTAATTTTATCTTGAAATAAATTTTTTATAATGCTAAAAAATTTAGTTTCCTATTTTTACTTTGAAAATTTTGTGGTTTTCGGTTATATTTTAAATTTTATCCTATTTTGTTAAGAATCCGAAAACCAGAAACCACAAACCCATTTCAGGTTTTTAAGAACGAATAACTTTTTCTCATCGATCAAAAAAATAGATAAATGAAGGAAAAATACAATTAAAAGTTCTATAAGAATAATTTTATAATAATTCTAGTAAAAGAAAGAAAATTTGTTTGCAAAATATATTATTGGTGCCACAACGAAAAATTCTCAAAAAAAATGTCCAATTTTTACTTAGTTTGATATTTGTACTACTACGTTTCTTATGATTTCAGAAAAAATTAAATTCTTAAATGTTGTTTATTTTAATCTAGCAAATTTTAATTTTTTTCATAATCAATGTTAAAGATTGTAGTAAGGAATTGAAAATAAAACTGTTATAAGTGTTCAAAATAATTTATGTGTTACATAATACGTATATCAATCCTTTTTTTTTATTTACATAAAACAAAATTTACCTTCATATCTACCTCTCAAAAACAGAACATCTTTTCTCTAACTCCTCATTAAACGAATTATCGAAAGTCTCATCGTCGACCCATGTCTCAATTGTGGACGAACTCATTTTATGATTATTCCAAAAACATGTGTCCTTTTCTAATGTTTCTAATGAGCTCATAGATGTGTCACTCTTTTTAGGATTTTTAATGACATAAAAAGGATTACTATTGTATTTCATTGAATTTGATTTATTTCCTAAATCAAAATTGGTCCATAAATCCGAGTACAAATTTCTTTCTCCTCTAATATTCACAAGACTCGAATTAGGATATCCCGTTGTTTTTTGTTTAGAAATCGGAGTTGATGTAAAACCCTGAAATAAATTATCAAGTTGACCTGAATGCCACGAAGTTGATTCAAAAAATGGATTATTATTATTTGATGATGTTGAAAAATCTTGTGATGCCCATGGATCTAATGATGAAAGATTATCATACGTTGAAATTGGACGGTTGGGTTTTGTAATAAAATCAAAGTTTTCCAACGAATTAAAGTTGGTCTTAATGAAATCTTGTTGTTTTAATTTATTTGATGATTCAACTCGTTTGATAGACGAAATTGATGGTGATTGACATAAATATTTTTTATTTTTATCAAAAATAACTTTTTCAAATATTATCTCATTGTTTAGTTTAAACCAAATATTTTCGTTATTGTTATTATTAAAATTTTTATCGAATTGCACTTTATCACAACAAGATTTCTTTTCTAATAAGTTTACATTTTTCTTATCGAAATTTAGATTTTCCTCATTTTTATAATTTGATTTATAATTGTTTTTCCGTTGCTCGCAATTTATATTAAAATTTTTATTAATATGTTTGTCTTGTTTACGATTGATTCCAATATAAATTTGATTTTCAGTGAAAATAATTTCTTCATCATCGATTATTGATTTATTTATATAAAAATCATTATTTAATTGATTATTTTCTTTTGTTTCATCTAAACATTTACTAATTATACGATTATTTTTTTGTACACGAAAATAATTTTTCAAATGATTATTAATAATATTTGAGTTAATCGTTTGTCGATTTAGATCGGTTTTGCTACACCCTTCTGAATTTTCATCAACTGACGTCGAGGTTGTATCTTCTCGTATACAATAATTATGTTGGGTTTTATTACGTTTACCTGTTGGACTCGACGTTATTTTCCGACGTTTTGATGTTTTATTTTTTTGTTTCATGTATTTCGTTGTACGTGAATTACTTAATCGATTGTTATTATTATTTGTGTGTAATGATGATGATGATTGTTCATTGTTGATTGATAGCTTTTTGAAAAGCTGTAAAGAAAAAGAAAAGTTTCGTTTGTTATATCATTTTATTTTTTTATTTATTTATTTATTTATTTGTTTATTTTTTATGTAAAACTACAGAACATGTGTCCCTAATGATCTACAATTATATAAAAATTTAATTTATTTTAAACTCAAATTAATAAAATTATTTTTTAAAATACATTTGAACCTGTTTTTGGACATGCCAAAACCAAACAACTCATAAAACTCATTAAAGTTGGACGAGATAACGTTAATAGGCTCTTGACAGCCATAATTAGTACGGTGAAAGTTTAATGATAAGAATAAGCGAGTTCTGAGATTTCTGGAAGGAACATAAAAATTGAGTCCTTCCAAAAGACAAGGGGACTGTAAGAAATAATTAATTGGTTTAGATTGAACTTTAGCATTACGGGTAGGTTTATGTAATGTTTTTATATTATTTGTTATTGCCTTTTAGCTATATTAACTAATTAGTTAAATGAAGACACAAAATTCTTATCATTATGCAATATGGTCTTTCTGTATGGATGTTATGCTCTTTGGAGAAACTTTGCCAGAATAATTAGCATCCAGTGGAAGCAATCCATGATAACTGTATAAATACTCTCCGGTATGCCATTCTTTTAAAGTAGTTGGTTATGGACGTCAATATCGTATACATGTTAGGCGATATTCACAAACAGGATTGACATTTTGCCAGTTTACTAACTAATGAAATATTTGTCATTATTCTGAAATTTGTGTTCAATTATTGACTTTTTCCCAATGGTTAAAGGACACCTTTGTGCTATTTTTTTGATTTTTTAGCACGTCGGCTATTGACTTATGGTTTAGTCATAAGTATGAAGTCCGGTTAAACGAGTTAAATTGCGGGGAGATAAATTTAAGGTTTATTTTCACTGAAAAAAAAATCCAATAAAATTGTTCGTTAAATTGAAAAAACCGTGATTATTGATCGATCTTCTTTCGTTGGCTTAATAAACAAATTCGTTGGGTTAATAAATAATTTATTAATATTACGAATGATTTCATTTTATTAATAAATTGTTTGTTGGTCAAATGAGAAGTAGTTTATTAATACAACGAAAAATTTTAGATTTTAGTAAATTTTTTTCAGTGTTCCTTTACAGTGGTGTCTACAGGTATGTTAAATTTATTATAGTTTTTTTTTCTTTTCTCTTCTTGTTACGTCTCATTATTTTGTTCATTTGTCTGCATAATATTTAATTAAATTTGATTTGGTTAGAAATCTAGCAGAGTTATATATTCTGAAAAACCTCTGGAATGAAGTTGGTTTATTTTTGTTATTTTCCTTTGATTGCTTGATTATTTTGTATACATGTTGCGCCTCTTATTTGTTTTTCCTTTGGTGGTTATATGAGCACACACCTAACGACTGTAATATTCACCGACATATTCCTTTTATCTTTTTTTGGTTCAAAATTGTGTTACTGACTGTAACTTTTGAATGTCTAGTTTGCAAGAAGTTCAATAAGAGAATTCACCCAAATCTCTGTTTACCGTTTTAAATTGTATACTAACACCATAGACAAGCTGCAGTCACCGCAATTTTTTTCAATGACATCAACAGACCAACATGATTTCAAGTTCAGCGTGCATTGGAGCGTTGCTAGATAAGAATAACATTACCAACTTTAATTGTATGCTCAATGAAATGAGTTTGACTTAATCGATTTAGTAAGTCGATTTTATGCCTGTTTTTTGTACGTAATAGTAGTGATATAGAAAAGATAACTTTGGCCAAGGAAATTCAGCTTGATGTTACTTGAAAATATTTATTTTTAATTATAAAATGGGGTGACTGATTTGACGTTTTTTAATCACTTGGTAGTAGATGACAGCTACGACACGAAAAAGTTCTCAAAGGCATCTGAGGACAGCTTTTCCTCTCACCTACATACTCTGTCCTAAGTTTTTTGGACAGTTGTGAATTTATATGGAAAAATATATTAAAACTAAGAATCTCAAGTAGCAAGGTATCAGGGTTCGGTCTATGTTCAGTGAGGAAAGATGTTTACCAAAAAAGAACATCTTATCTTCTCATCATCAATTAATATGGAACAAGTGCTTTCATTTCTCTTGCTTGAAATGCATTACGAACCTAACACGAAACATCAAAGCACTGTCGTAATATTACATAACATAACATAACAACATAAAATATTATTATTTGGTTACTTAGCATGATGCAAATTTGAACCAAAACTCAAAATTTAAATTCATTAGGACTCAGTATTTTGATACCGTTATCTGAAAATCTCCCTTAGTCACACAGAAGCTATATATATTTTAATAAATAAAATTTTGCATAAATAAATTCTACTAGAAATGGAACGGGGAGTATCTCCTTTTTGTCTTGCTACAGCTACTGTTACCACTGTCTTACTGTCTTATCGTTAGCATGACTTTACATTCAAAGCTAAAAGAAAATATTTCTCAAACTATTTATAAGCAAAAAGTGACACTGTTACCCATAAAAAACGTTAAACAAAATTGATATCAGTGTGGAGATCTCAAATTTGGGCATTAATAAAAATCTAAGATTATTAAAGTTTCACAGAATAAGAGCTTCGAACATTCAATACCGGATCAAAATTTCAATATCTGTTTTGCGGTATTAAAATCAGACAAAACCATTTTTGTCTTAGATAATCGACCTAAAATAAAATTAAACCAAAAATTAGGTTAGTCTTTTTTATTCTTAATGAAGATAAGAGTTATAGTTACTAAAAAACTTTTTCAAACATGAATATATTATTTTTTAGTTAATTATCATTTTCTAATTTTTGAATTTTTAAAGTAACAAACTTTTTATCTCTACACTTAAATTTTTTAACAATATGACATTAATTTCAGACTATTAAAAGAAAACTAAAGACTAAAATAAAATCTATTTTATGAGGTTCAACGCTAATAACCCTAAAAAGATCTTGAAACTTCTATATTCCTTATTTGGACAAATGCTCTGGTACATCTAGTGATTTTTAAACCAATCTCAAATGTCAATACACAATACCAGAGAGAATCATTAAAGTCTTATATTATTACGTACTTAGGTTTACTATAGTTATACACATATAAACGTAATTTTAATATCGTTAATATTCACCTTGTTTTGATCAACCGGTTTTGAGTTCGAAGAAATATGCAGATTCGGATCATGTTTCATATTCAAAGAACGCCGCACGATAAGTAGACAAAGTCGGACCCTTATTGAATTGCGTTTTTGTTAGAGAAAATATCAAAAACCAGAAAAAATTCAAAAGTTAACTTTGCATAACATTGCCAAATCTGAATAATGTTTCTTAATCAACGAATTGTGCAAAATTTTATAAATGCTTAAATGTTTTACGATCCACCCAACAGATCATGCTCCAGAACCGATGCATTTCCATCTAATTTAAAATTAATTTAAAAAGAAATATCTTTCATAAAATTTTATTGTTTAATTCATTGAATAAAATTTTATGATAATTGCACTTTTAAATCATTCAATAATTCACCAAACCGGTCGTATATTTAAGTTTTAAAATGAAAATACATGTGAGAGCTTGCATTTGTTAATGCAAAAAACCAGAAATTGAAAAATTTAAATATTTAACTTATGTGTAGAAAATAATAATAATTTCCCATAATTTTCTTAATATTATGAAAAATTAAATTTAAATGAAATATGGCAAATAAAAAATTTAATAATTTTATCACTAAAAATAATTATTTAAAGTGCCCGTATGTTTTTTGTGTTTTTTTTTCTTTACTTTCACTAACAAATTTCTTGCGCTCATAATGTTAGATGCAACCAAACTAGTTTAAATTCATAAATTACGAAACTAATATTTTATAAAAAGTTAAATGAAACCAGCCATTTTATAAAATGTAAAAATAGTTTTTATTTTCCATTATCATTACCAAAATCATGAAATAAATTTCGTTTCGTTTCGATTTTTATTAAGACGAAAAAAAGATAAAGTCCAAAATTTTAACGAATTGTTTAAATGTCTTAAACTTCAATTATTTAAAATTAATTGTCAAATAAGATTAAATGGCTAAAATTCATTTATTTATTTATACATTTAATTCATTTACTTTAAGTATTTGATATGAATTAATATTTAGATGAATTTACAAATATTTTTTTCTGTTCCAAAATTTATGCTTAATTACATTCAAGCTAGAAGACATATGGATATTTCGTATGAAGTGGTGCTACTGCTGTCGGAACAGGCTAGTGGTCCAACCAGGTTAATGTTCTCATTATCACGTAAACTAAATTAAGTTGAATAACGTTATTATATAATCATCATATGTGATCAAATAAATAAAATAAGTCGGGCAAGTGCGAATAAAATTCGCTAGCCAAGGATTCCGTGAATGTAAAAGAGCACAATATCAAAAATAAATGACATAAAGTTGTGTTGTAAAGTCTTTATATCGCCAGACTTTGGACGCATAACAGAAAAAATGTTTATGTTAACTAAAGAAAGATTTAACCAGCTTTTGAATGGTTTAAATTAGGATATTTTTTCTATAAATCAGCGTCAAAATTTAGGGTGGTGGTATACATATATTTAAAATAGCACTTCTTTAACAATAACTGTGCATCGCAAAATTCTCAAAAAATTGAGACCTTTTAAATGACATCCGATTCATTTGGGTCAAAAAACATTTGTTCTTCCTCCCCATTTACATCCTCTAAAAACATAGAAATGAAATTATTTGAGACTTCGCTATAATTGTCATTAAGACCAACTTTTTGTGTCACTTTTTTGAAAATAATTCAAAAACTATGCATTGCAAAATTCTAAAAAAACGGCAATGTTTCTAAAATCAAGTGCTCTTGACCTGGTTTTATATGATGTTTTTTCTCCTTCTCATTCCCACCCCTTTAATAAATATAGTCATAAGTATTTGCCACTTTTCTATATTTTTCATTTAAAACCTACTCATTTTTCTATCATTCCAAATAAATTTTTAGATTTTCAATGAAGTAGGGTCGGAGTTAATCGGGGCAATAAAACATAGAAAAACACAAATAGAAAAACACGAGCACAAGTTTCGCTTGAGAAATTTCTAAAGTCTTTGACCGCGTTTGGGATAAGTCACTGCTTGTTTCCTGGATTTAAAGTTTTCTGAAGAGCTGATTGATGCTAATTTAACAAACTCTTTAAATATCCTCAATCATAGAAGCAATATTGGCGCCCTCTGTGTATTCTAATAAATACTATTATGGCAAGTGTTCAGCTTAGCTATAACCTACACAAATTTCAGCTTAAAATTAAGAAATTAACTCTCTCACACTAAAACCTTAACCCACTTACACATTTCTTTCCCTTTCCTCTACCGTTCATATCTTGCTCCAACACTTTCCAATCCTCTCTTCTAATTAACTGCTGCTGTTCCTACATTAAATATGTATTACATTTTTTAACTGTGCTTAATGATACTTGTTATATCTAAACGAAAACATTATAAAAAATTACACATGCACAAAAAATATTAAATTTTGTTCTGAAATGAAATAATATAACTAAATAATTTATATGATATGAACCTCAAAAAAATTTTATTCTTCCAAATCTTGCGAAAATATTTACAAAACTCGAAAAACTAAATGTTACACATTAAAATAATTATACAGAAATTTAAATATAACCTAAAGCGCGCCATCTTCATTGTAGGATTTGTATTAAAATAATTACTAGGATTGTGTTCCAATTCATTTGAAATTATACTAAACTTGCTTAATCAAATTAATCAACCTTTTATTTAGCAACAAATTGGAATCTATAGTCCCTGGGCCAACGCCGGTTTCATCTGATGATTACCACATATTTTACACTTTGTGAAGCGCCTGTTCTTGACGAATCTGGAAACTTTTGTTCTGCCACGACCCAAACATGCCAAAATGTCTCTGTCGGATTCGACAATAGCAGATACATTTATGTTGGACAAGGTTACCTTCGTGATCTAAAACAAATTTCAACCCCCCCATAGCTAAAAAGAAAATTGTGGTAGCAAATTTACAAGATCGCGGGCAATCGGCATTTTTCGGAGCATGCCGCTTCGTTCGGCCGAATCGAGGAAAATGGCAGAACAAACGTTTTCGGACTCGTCAAGAACAGGCGTCTCACGAAGTATAAAATATGTGATAATCATCACATGAAATCGGCGTGGACCCAGGGACTACAAGTATTAGTAATAATTTTTAATAAAAAGATTACAATGAAGACGTTCTGCTTTAGTTTAGTTTAGATTTAAATTTCTTAAATTTGTTAAATAAATTATATCATCAATATATTCATTAAATTTTGTGCATTTGTTACAAAATCTATTTTTGCCGCGCGAACTGCTTTTTCAATCGTGTGATTACATCACTATACTCTTATTTGGAAAACGCCTTCACACTAAGTATACAACACACTATTGTATTTACAATATTGTTCACACTACCCACTTGCAATATTATAGTTATTTAGTTCCAAAGCTTTTCCGATCGCTATTTTCCCAACAAATCTAAAAGTATTTTTTTAAAATCGAGATAGTGATTTTTGCGTTTTCGGAGTACGTAACGGTGACAAAAATTTTTGCTTATTAAGTCTGTTTATGACAAAAAATTCGAGAATTGCTAAAATGGTTAAGCTAAAGGTTAAAGGCCTTAAATTTCCGTCACCTGTATCAATTTTAACAATTTAATCCATTCTGAGTTTCACTTGAATACTTAAGTTTAATCGATTATTCTATATATGGGTGACCAGCAGCAATAGAGGTCTCTTTCAATTTATCAGCATTGACTTACTATCGATTAATTGTAAAACCGGTCGGTTGATATTTCTTTGTGCGTACACATGGAATGCTTTGCCCGAATCAATAGTCTCGAGTGCCTTCAATCCACAAAGATTTAAAAAAAGCGTCCACCTCTACCTCAAGACGCATGTTGTTGTGGGACCTACGTCTTTAAAGGTATCTATGTGTTGTTGTGACACATTTTGTAATTCCTACTACACAACACTTCTTATTAAAAAAAAAAAAAAAAAATTATTATTTTTTCGAGTTAAAATCCAACTTATTTAACACTGGACTACTTATCATCCTATGTAGATGTCAAATCATATAAAAACTATTTGTGTATTAATTATTCTATGAATATTAAACTGAGATTCAAAATTTGCATTATATATTTTTTTTTGTAAAACATATGTTTTTATGCTTTGCATGTAAAGACAGGCTGACACGTGATTTTAAAAAATAAAAGGGAACACACATTCTACAATATTATCATTTTTAAAGCAATATGATAACAGTTTTACATCAGGTGGTACATTGTTGAAATCATTCTATTCCGCTTAATCGTGACACATCGGGACTAATTCAATTTGTCCCGATTATAAGCCCAATTATCCGAAGTTCCACAAAAAGTAATTTTCAAAAGTAAAAGGATTAGCAATTTTTAATGTATTTTATTTCATAAATTGCACAAACTTGAAAAAAAAAATCAAAACTATACGTATCCATACATATGTATTAAAAATTTTTAAAAAATGGATGTATGTACCATGTACATTGATATTAATAATCATATTAATATATGTATACAATACATATACACAAAATATATGTAATATGTATGTACATATATGTAATAGATTATGTTAGAAAAATAAGGTTTAAACTTTAATTAAATTTTTTGAAGAAATTCGTCCAAAGAGGTTTGCCTTTTGTTTTTGCTGGAGTGTAGCTGAACAAAATCAGAGCACAAATTTAATGCTGACATGGGACTCCCGTCATTTCCAAATTGCATAAAATAACGCTGTAATCTGTCAACACATTAGCTCTTGGATTCTGTTCAAAAGCGGGCTATACGAATTGTGGGTGATCGAGCTTTGACATCAAAACTTGATTCCCTACAATATCGTCGCACTGTTGTTGACCTCGTTGTTTTTTACAAATATCGTCATCAACAGTGCTCAGATGAAATCAGCGGCATCATGCCTCAAACTTATTCTTACCCCCGTTTCACTTGGCATTCGGCTACCGCAACCAGTCAAACGGTCGATATCACGTGCTGTCATACTGACAGATCTCAGAAATTCTTCTTTGTCCGAACTGCATACAAATGGAATAGTTTGCCGGAATCCTTAGTCTCAAGTGACTTCAACCCGCAGAGGCTTAAAAAAAGCGTTCATCAACACAATAGAATGCCAGTTGTTGTGGGACCTAGGTCTGGACCTAGCTCTTAAAAGGTATTTATGTGTTGTTGTGACACATATTCTAAACCCTATTATACAACACTTTTTATTAAAGAAAAAACACATTGTTTTGCCTCACGGTTAGTTACGACCACAGGTTCTTCATCATCCCTGTCGTCAGATTCCACCAATGTTTGATATTTTGATTTGATTGTTGCTACAATTATGTCCTCACAATCCTTATTTTCATCATAACACAGTAAATTATCGTCAATTGACGAAAGTTCAATATCAATACCTGCTGGTGAAATTTCATTTAATTCGTCGCTGTGCTCTGCAATTTCCATAGATTTTAAGCCGCAATAAACAAAACATTTCAATATTGTGCAATATTTCATCGAACCGACGAAAAAAATCATTCTTTTTCTTCTCTTCTTTTTTATTTTTTATTATTTTTGTTTTATTTTTTAACTTTTTTTCTATGTTTACTTTTACTATGATTAGTATTTTTTTTATGATCTGTCCCGATTAAACGAAATATTGTCCCGAAAAAGCGAAGTAAATTTACGTGTTATTTGCTTGGTTTTGTTTCCGTTCTTTAGGATTTGTCCCAATTAAACGGTTGTCCCAATTAACCGGTGTCCCAATTAAGCGGAATCGACTGTATTTAAATGTTTAGCAATGTTTATTTGCCATACAAAAATGTGTTATCAATTCTAACTTTGTTTCATACGTGGATTGGAGCAATTTTTGTTGACATCTTACTAGTTCAAACAAAGCTGACCGATAAAACAGATTAAGCATAGATAGTAAGTAATAATACCCAATTTTATACCAAGCTATTTTTGACGAACAGCATAAGGTAGATACTGTTGTGACACATTCAATTATTTTTCTGGTAGGTGTAAGTTAAATTTGCTATTGGGCTATTATTTTGAAAACGTACATCGAAAAAAAATCGACTATTTTTAAAAAATCTGAAATTTTGATATATTGTTGGTATTGACGAAAGAAAAAAACAAATTTATGGTTTTATTTTTTGAGTACTCTGAATCGGAGTTATGCGCAGTTGAATTTTTGAAGTTTTTTCAAGTAGTTTTGGTAATGGTGTCAATGTTTTGTTAATAGGTGCCACAAATTTCCTGCGATTTACGTATATTTTTGCGAATAAAGAGAAAAATTTGAATAATCGAAATTTGTAAGTTGGGAATTGATAATTTTTCTCTTTTTCGCTAGGCGGCGCGTTAAATCTTGGTTTACTTCAAAGCTCATATTTCAAAACTCGTCCTTTTTTTCACAAATTTTAGCTGCATGTGTTTACTCATGCAGCTATGAAATTCAAAAATAAAAAGTGAGAGATTCCATATGGATTTTTTTATACGATTTTTTAAAGTTTAGTATATGAACAATTCACATGTGTTTTTAAATCAAATTAATTATGCTTTACTAAATGTGAAGCTAATATATTGAAAATTTTATATTTTAATATCTGTACTAAATATTGAAACATATTCTGTGCATTACTTATTGAAAAACAGGTTTTTATTGAGAATAAGAACTGAAGATTCCAAAGACCGAAGATTGTGATTTACTTTCAACATCTTAACACTAACATAAGCATGAGACAATTATTAATAAATATTTTTTCTATGAAAATTATAATTTAATGAAACAATAATAATATTACAAACAAATATATAAACAAATTTATTTATATACTTTTTTTGCCTCTAAATTGAGATATTTCTGATTATCGGAAAAGGAAAATATTTTGGCAATTATTTTATCGACTGCAGTGTTATCCGGTAAAAACCCAAGCAGAGTCTGCCAGACTTTGAAATACGGCCAAGCACTGGCCCATTAATGGTTAACAGTACATGGCTATTGTTATTGAGCCGGCACTAGAACCATTCATCGGTCGATGTATGATTTACAGAAAAAAACCCAGTATACAGTTACTTTTGAATGGCCAAGAATTGATCTTAACAGTACTTTGCTGTTTTTATTGGGCCATTACTGGAACCATAAATCGATCAATCTACGGTTTATAGAAAATAGCCAGTACACTTTACTTTATATGGTTTTTCAATGGCCCGTTAATGTTTAGCATTAATTGGATATTGTTATTGGGCCAATATCCATTTTAGAAATAAACAGTTTGAAAAATTTTACCTATAGTTTAGTTATATTATTGATAATGTTGGTATGAGTTTTAAATTTTTTTTTATTAAACATTTCAATTTTATTTTAATTATTTTGTATTTAATTTATTTAAATTTACATATAATAATATTTTATATGTTTTTAATGGTGCAGTCGTGGTTGCCAGTACTTGGCTATCGCTGCAATACTGGTCATAATTCCGTTCTAAGTATTAAAATACTTTTATATTTTACGGATGGCTCAGAAACTCAATATAAAAATAAGAAGAGTTTTATAAATCTTTGCATATACATATTGTTGATTTTAAAATACCTGCAGTATGGCATTTCTTTGGAACTGCACATGGAAAGGATCCATCGGATGAGATTGGAAGCACACTTAAAAGAGAAGCCCGGGGAGCATCGCTTAAAGGAGAGAAAATATCAACAGCAAGAGAATCATTTGAAATGACAGAAATTTGGTCGAAAAAAATCAACCACGTATGAAATTTTCAAATGTGTCTTAAGGAGATATCGAACTGCAGGAGTAATTTCTTTCGCGGTTTTTGGACAGTAAAACAATAAGTTTTACTGTTTTTTCTCGATTTCAGCAGCAAAAAATATGTATTAATTATATATTGATTAATGTATTTGTTTGTAATATTATTATTGTTTCATTAAATTATGAGTCTTATAGAAACAATATTTAATTATAATAGTCTCATGCTTATGTTAGTGTTAAGATGTTGAAAGTAAATCACAATCTTCGATCGTTAGAATCTCCAGTTCTTATTCTCAATAAAAACCTATTTTTCAATGAGTAATGCACAGAATATATTTTAATATTTAGTACAGATATTAAAATATAAAATTTTCAATATATTAGATTCACATTTAGTAAAGCATAATTAATTTGATGGAAAAACACATTTGAATTTTTCATATACTAAACTTTAAAAAATCGTATAAAAAAATCCATATGGAATCTCTCACTTTTTATTTTTTAATTTCATAGCTGCATGTGTTTACTTTAAAATTTGTGAAAAACAGAAAAAAGGACGATTATTGAGATATGAGCTTTGAAGTAAACCGAGATTTAAGGCGCCGCCTAGCGGAAAAGAGAAAAATTAGTAATTTCCAACTTACACATTTCCATTTTACACATTCAACCATTTTTCTTTTAATTCCCAATAATAAACGTAAATCGTATGAAATTTGTGGCACCTATTAATAAAACATTGACACCATTACAAAAACTACGTGAAAAAACCCCAAAAATTCAACCACACATAACTCCGGTTCAGAGTACTCAAAAAATAAAACCAGAACTACTTTTTTTCATTCGTCAATACCAACAATATATCAAAATTTCAGATTTTTTAAAAATCAAAATTTTGAAAATCGACAAAAAAATTTTTCACCGAAACCGGTCTGATTTATATTTTTTAAAATAAGTTGTTAGAAAATAAAACATTTTTATTAAATTATTAAATTTAATAATTAATTAAAAAATGTACGTTTTCAAAATAATAGCCCTATTACTTTTTTGTAATTTTATTATTTTTTTAGAAAATGGCAAAGGATTTTTGCAAAAACGTTAATAATAACGAAAAATAGTCCAGAATTAAAACTAGCTGATACAATATATAATTGTTTGTCTCCTTCTTGAAGTTTTTATTAATTTCTATTGTCTCGTCGCCACTATTATATAAAATTGATTCATTTTTTCAGTTTATATTGTTCTTTTATACAGAAATTTTAGATTAATTTAAGGCATTTACTAAAGCAGTAAAGTAAGATATTTGGGTTAAGATTTTTAATATCAAAAGATACAAATAAGACATTTCAAACCATAGATAATTTAAATATGTATCAAGGTTCTTACTCAGAAAGAATGTCTACAATATAAACAAATGTTTCTGAATGTTATAATTATATTATATATCTGAATGTTATAATTATGTCATAATTATATTATGTTCAATTATATTTCTGAATGTTATTATTATTTTGTAATTCTTAGAAAAGTTTTAGATATCAGTCAACTATGGAGCTGGTCAGTATATACGTTTCTATCAAAAACGTAAAATTCAATTTATTTTTCTCATTCTAGTAATATTGTAATATTTGTCAACAAAAACTTTATCAATCCTTAACTTTATGCTAATGTATATATTTTATTGAAATAATTTCATATTTTCAACCTTGTTCTAATACTTTGGCAAATAACATTTTTTCTTCAAATTTGTAATGACGACAAACAATAATATATTCCTTTTGCCAGTTTTCGAAACAAAAATAAACTTATCATACATATATACGTCAACTATTTTAAAACCAACTGCATTAAATAAATCGTTTTCAACGTTTTACATCAACATCCGTTCTTACATAAAGAAAATATGTAAACCGAATAATCGGTCTGTTTTGCTTCAGACGAAGGATAATTTTCCTTTTGCTAATTAAATGTATCCACAAGTATATACATATTCGTATATCTACGTTCATCGAAAATAAAAAGAGAATTAATTTACTAGATAAGGGTTAGAGATATATAATGGATAAAAAGTTATAAATAAAAAAACTAAATCATGTGGAACTAGATCATTTGATGTTTTGTAAAATTTATAATATAAGATAACCAGATTATGATATTTGAAATAAATGGATATAGAAACAAATTAGATTAAACTTAAGATACGAATAAGTTTATGATGGATAAAAGAACAAAATTAAATTTACTTATTTATATATTTTTAGAAAATAGGGAATGATACGAATATTATTGTAGATTATGTAATTGTTTGATGCTACTTTATCGACACAAACAAACTGGAGTCAGACAAAACCGACAAAAGTAGATATAATAACCGTCAATAATGGTAAAATTAAGATGACTCGGAATATGAAAGTGGGTTTAAACAATGAGTTCTTGTTCAAATGTTTACACAAAATCTGTTTTTTTTCGGACTTCATCAAGATAGAAAACAAGGATTATGTTGTATTTCGACAATGGTCAACAATCATCTGTATATTTTTAGATACAGTTCCTTTTTTCGCTCATCTATTTTGTTTGGTTAACGCTATGATAGGCTAGGTCTAGTACAGGATGGAGGATGGTATCCAGAAAGCAGATCATGTTAGTAGAACTTTATTTATATAAATAAAATGATATAATCCTAATTGATGATGATATGGTGGAGGTGATGGCCTTTATTTTTCTGGATTTTGCGGTCTTCAAAGTTCATTTTCTTTGTAACTTAGATTCTTCCCTCTTTTAAAACTTATCGCCTGCGTTTCAGAGTTCGCAATGGGCTAAACAGGTAGATCCGAACTCACAAACTGAATATGACTGAATATTCTGTGATCATGAATCAACTTTGGTTCATTATACGCAAGCAATCCATTAGTGGCGGATACAACCTAACATATCAGACGCATCATAACAAATTACAAAATTAAATAGTGCCCTACACTCTCACTATACTCCTTTTTCGCATGGAGGGATCAGTTTTTATTGTTTTGAATTTTTTTTTTATTTTTGATCTACAGGTGTGACAACCCCGCGTACTTCAGTCCCTGCTATTGACATACGAGTTAACGTGAGATATTACACACAACTGGCAATAGCAGTGAGATATCACTAGCCAAGGTGACATCTTAGGGATGGTGGATGTTTTTACTCGTCCCACTCGTCTTCAAACATTCATATGTTTGTTGTTTTTTTTGGTAATTTGTCTAAAACTAGCAACTTGAAAGCTTCACTCGTGACAGTTTCTCTTCATCAACATCATTAGTCTACATTCACGTGATTGTTTTTTCGCTGTTTTTTAATATATAAATTATTTTTCCCCCAGTTAAATTTTTTCCCCCACTAAATATGTCAAAATATTTACTGTTTTGAAGCGAGAACCCAAAATTTTGAATTTTTTATTTTATGTATTCCGTTTTATTAGGTTTTGGACTCGATACCTTCATATTTTTCTCTAATTCTAAATATTCTACTTCCAAAATATCTCTCATGTTTTAAATTTTAAAGAACTTTTAATTTAAAAAGAATTAAAATATCAATTATATTAATCGCATGAGCATTTTTATATATATGTATATATATATATATATATATATATATATATATATATATATATATATATATATATATATATATATATATATATATATATATATATATATATATATATATATATATATAAATATATATATATATATATATATATATATATATATATATATATATATATATATATATATATATATATATATATATATATATATATATATATATATATATATATATATATATATATATATATATATATATATGTATATATATATATATATATATATATATATATATATATATATATATATATATATATATATATATATATATATATATTGACAATTATTTAAACGATAAAAAAGTATGAATGTCGATATAAATTTATCGCTTTTTGAGAAAAACATTGAAAAAAGTCGGACAAGTGCGAATATAACTCACTCGCCGAGAGTTTCGTGTATATAATATTCTACGGGAATAGTTCTTCTCAAAAACACAATTTTAAAAATAAATCAAAAACGAGTTGGTTTTTGGAAACAAACAAAAAATTGGTTTGGACTTGTGTGGAAAAATTCACCTCTTATATGACACTTGCAGGGTTTCTAAACTTTTAAAACTTTTAAAGTTAAATAACTTTTTTCGAATTTTCTTCTCTCAACCCTCTCTAAAGAACATTTAAAATGATGAGCCGACCGCTATAGTTTTCTCTCAACCTTTACAACATTAACTTTAACCTTGAATTTTTTAAATCTTTCGCTTCTGTAATGATCGAAGATAAGGGGACAGGATCGGAAATTTTTTTTACATTTTTAAAATTAACTCGAAAACTGTGTTCTCGAAAATTACAAAAAAATTGTTTTGAGCTACAAAAAAAAAATCATATGACACCTCACATGTCAAGGTCAAGGTCAAGTATATTTTTGTTTTTCAAAATTTCTACTCTCAACCCCAAAGGAGATTTGAAATTATAACAATTAAAAATAAATTAATTTTTTTTATGTAAAATTCCTACAACTTTGAATTTTTTTGAAATTTTTTCTTTTGTAGATAAGAAGGGGGGGGGGGAACAAAAACAAATTCATATTTTCCAAAATAAGACGAAAACTGTGCTTTGGAAAATTACAAACAAATTTTTTATTTTTTTAAACTGCAAAAAAATTCACCTTTCACATGACACCCCCATTGCTTAGTTCATTAAAAAAGCTGATTCGCGCTTTGGGTGGGGTCAGTTAAATGCTATCTTTACATCGCTGATAATATTATCCTCACTCCTCAGTTGAGCTAAACAAAAATCGCTCTCTCTCTCTCTCCCTCTCTCTCACTCTCTGTCTCTCTCTCTCTCTTTTAAAAATATGTTCAATATGACAAAATATGGCATTTGAAATATTATGTTCAATTGTAATATATTATATTATAACTTTCAATTTTCGTGTTCCAACTCTCCTACTCCCTGGGGAAGGAAAATTATGAGCATACATAAATGATGAGTAATTAAAATAAAATAAATTTTTTAAATTTATTATCTCAAGAAATTCAATCGAAAATTTTCTATCTGTCTGTGATAAGAATGAAAAATTCATCGCCGAAAAATATTATTAAATAAGTGCAAAATTTGCACTTGTACAAGCCTATCAAAACATAGAATTATGAACATGGGACCTGCTATAGTTTTCCTTAATATTTATAAAAAGCAACATTATTTTCTCTCACCTCGTTCTTCCCACTTTCACTCTCACCCTACCCATCAATGAATGAAAATATGCGTGTTAGACAGATTACTATATTCTTAATGCCCAATTAAAAAAAATGTCTATCATTTTAATTTTTTTTAAGCTTTTCAGGTCATCAAATTTGAAACAAAGCTGGATAGAAAACATGGAAAATGCCATTATTTTTAACAATTTACAAAAACCGGTAGTAAATGAAAAAATCATGACCCATCACCCTCTTTAATTTGATATTCCATTTAACTGATTTCGCTTGTAAAATTGCCTTTGAAGACTACTCACCATTTTGTTCAACTGTGCCTAGTAACTGGTCAGGTCCTTAGCATACAACTCTAAACTTTATATCAACATTTCATCAAATTGACTTTCTAAACAAAGTCTGCGAGTTGCCATCAAACAAAAACAAAAATAAACATCAGCAGCTATTCTACTCTCGGTCTACCCTCTCCCGTTCTCTCTAACATTTTTTCAAAACACATTGAAAACTACTTAGTTCCGTCTCATTTCAACTGAAACCATTTATCTAAATTCCATAAGAAATCGCCTTCATAATCGCTTTGTAGCGTTTAGTGTGAATGAAATACTAATCAAAACCGTCAAAAAGTTGGATGTATACCTTTTGTCCCCACCTCCCCCTCTTCCCTAAGTACACGTTTTTTAAATTCTACCTTATAACATAAATACCGAATAAAAACCCGATCAAAAACGTCAGATTCAATTTTTATATATTTACTTTAGGAGACAAAAAATATTAACGCTTATCCAACTTGCAAAACTACACAAATTTCTTCATTAAAAATTTAAAATATTAAGGAAAAATAACGACCGAAACGATGGTTGCATTCCAAAATAATATTTAAAAATCGAAAAACAATTTTTGCAAATAATTCAAAACCAGCTTAAAATATTCAACAGCAAACTATTGCAATAAATAAAAAACTATTCACTGTAAACCGAATACATAATACAGGTGCCGTCCCACCTGTTATTAGATAAACCCTTATTATCGCTAGAACCAGAAATATCGTGTTTAAATTTATATTTAAAATTCACTTTTTATTATTCTGTTTTGAACAACTTCACCAACGGTAAATAAAATTAAAAAACTCAGCTAATTTTGTAACGGATAATATTAAAAAAAAACGGATATTTAAAAAACTATGATTTACCTTTAAACAACATTTTTTTGTTCGTTTTAAAAGATGTGACATTGTCATTATCACTTTATCCCTAATTTTATCGTGCTTAGAAATAAGTTTTTCACACAATATTTTTATCAAAACAAACTTATTATATAAACTATTTTCTTCTAACTGAAAATCTCACATTTGGAAATGAAATTAAAAAAAAAATTGAAACAAAATTTTTCACGTACTATTTACTTTGAAGTTAAACTTCATAATAAATGTTATAATATTACAACCCTTCATATATATCCTCCCCACCATAAATTTCTCCTGAAATTAACGATGCGAATTATTTGAATTTTCGTTTGCGATTGATAGAAACAAATTTATTTTCATTTTGATATCTTTTTCCTTTTTGCGGGGGTACATTGTTTCAACATGGGGAAGAAAAATGTGTGTATTTGTATGAATGAAACATGTTTGAACCGAAACAGAAAAAAAATGAGATTAGAAAAGAAAACGAATTGAACTTTATTATAATAACTGTTACGTGAAATAAATGAATGACCTTCGGTAGCTCAACTTTTTTATGTATCGTTGCATGTTATGACATTTTTATTAATAGGTCAATATTATTTATACGACTGTTTTGAAAAATAAATTTGCCCACTTAGAGATTAAATACAGTTATGTCAATCACATACACTTGATTTTTCAGACATGTTTGTTTTAAAATATTTCAAAAGCAACAGTCCTATAGTACAAGAATCTTGATTGACGTCATCAAGCTAGTGTTGACCTTCGCCTCAGCGAACATAAGCTATAGTTGTTGTTGTGACACTTCTTTTAAATAATTTTTTTGGAATGGAGGTATGATAAATAAATAATAAATCTTGGTAAAGTTTGGGCTTATACGATAGTGTAGTGATGGATGTTTAGTTCGCAAAAGTTTACATTGATCTGTGTATTAACGATTGGCGAATGTTACACATATCGGGCAGGTACAGCATAATTGTGTATTTTAAATGCAATTTTTAACTGGTTTTGATTAGCTCACCAAACAATAATAGTTTTTCTTGGTTCGTACTGCAACAGTCAGATTGTATTTAAGTCAAGAACTTTAAATATCGTTTTTTTTAAGAATCGGGCAGAAAACGTGGTTTATGGAAACTTTTTTGACTCGATTTTATGATTTTGGTATCAATCGATCGGGCTTGGCCGTTTCCCGAAAACTTTATGAGATTGGGGTGGCAGGACCCACTCCCACCCCGTTACACCCTCTCTAAGTTTTAGCATATAAAAATCTATATAAAATATATGGGAAAAGATAAACAAAATTTAATGCCCCAATTATCTTTTATTCAGACCGGCGCAGCTTTTGAGTCCAAAAGCTGGTTTGCACCCCCACCCCTAACCAACCCCATGAGTGGGGTTGACACATTAAATGAGTAAAATATGTCATGTAGGGTATCGTTAGAATCAGAATTTCATAACAAATACAATCCTCCATTTTACCCACTGATCGGTGACGTAACCATTTTTTACTCCCCTTATCGTAGAAAAAAATATTTTTTTTGCATGTCATGTTTGGTGTCGATTTCAGTATAATCGGGGATGCTGAGTTCAATGATGATGATAAAAATGGGGGCCGGGCTCGGGGTAGTCCAAAAAGGGATGGAGGTTGGGGGGTCGGTTATAAAAAATATCGAAATTATCGTCATAATAAAAATTGGGGTTGGACTCAGGGTAGTCCAATAATAGGTGGGGGGGTCGGTTATACAAAGTATCGAAATTGTTGCCATTATTATCGATTTTTAAATAATCGAGGATGCTGAGTTCAATGGTGATGGTAAAAATGTTGACCGACCTCAGGGTAGTTCAATAAGGGGTGGGGTTGGGCGTCTGGCCATGAATAGAATCAAAATTAGCGTCATTATTATTGATTTCAACAAACTTGAGGACGCTGAATCCGTTTAAATTGGGATAAAAAATATAAGGATGTCACTAAAGGGTGGGGGGAGTTTGGGCTGAAAGCCGAAAATATATTATGGGTACCGATTTTGGATAAATTGAGGGTACTGAATGCAATGGTGATGCTGAAATTAGTATTTGGGGTCCAGGCAAGAAACTAGAGGATAAGAGTTTGGGTCTAAAATTAGGGAAATGTTCAAATATACATAATAAATAATGGTTTTTCAATGAATCGAGGATACTGAATCCAACGGTGGTCTTGGAATATGCAATCAAGCAACCATAGGAGCAAAATCAGAAGCTAAAAGATGGGGTGGAGAATAAAAAAATGTTCAAATATACATTATACACCAAGGCTAGATTTACTTAGCAAAGGAGCCCCTTAAAAGTGGGTTATTCTTAAATATTATTTGAACAATATCATCAAATTGATGTATCGTCGAAACATGGCAGAAAAATATTTTAAAATTATTAAATAAGAAAAATAATAAACTAAAATAGCAAATTCTTTATATTTCTTATATTTTTATTATTGAAATATATAAACAAATGCCACAAAAATAAGACTGTATCAATTTGAATGCTCGTCATTTTCTTGTATAAATAATTGAACTTCGTCTTTAAACCATATTAAGTAAACTAGACGGAAAAAAATCTGTTTATAAAATATTTAATGTGATTTATTCTTTATTTTGTAAACTTCACATTTGTAAATAAACACACAAAATATTCAAAACAATTTTTCAGAATCAGTGCTACGAGCTCTGTCAAAACGTAATCATACGGTATAGTACATAAATTATACATAGTACATAAACGAATATCTTAAATCCAACCAAATAAAAGGAATAGTGCAGCAGTTGATAAAATCCAGAGAATCAATATCCACAAACTTGGAAATAGAGTATGAATTATCTGATGAAGTAGACGATTGTACAGCGATCGAAAACACACTACAAGAAATTCAGGAAGTATTAGTAAATAATGGTTCATCTAAACTACCAATAATTTTGGAAGATGAAATTCCAACAACTAGTAACATAATATATCACAAAATTCAAAAAATGTTTGTTTACAAAAAAAAGTCCAATTAACTCTTTGAAGTGTTCAATTGAACTTGAAAATGTATCAATAAATCTCTTGAAAGAATTGAGAATACGGAACGAAACACAAAATAATCGAAAAAAAAATATTTGAAGAACTAGATTTACTCTCTATCGATTCTCTAAATTTTCAGAAGCAAGAAAATACATCATTTAAAACCGAAACTTACGAAATTTTATCGAATAAGTCAGAAATGGAAGTCGAGGAAAATGTAGCAGAAAACAATTTTTCCATGAAATCTTTCAAATGTTCAATTGAACTTGAAAAACTATTAATAACGCAACTCTCTAAATTCAGAGAAGAAAAACAAGTAAAATATGAAATGGATTCTACAAGCTTATCCAAGCGTGCTAAAAAAATGATAAGACTAAATATCGTAGAAGATCAGGAGATGCAAAATGTAATGCTAAATGAGAATAAATCAAGCCTCCAGGAACGTCAAAGAGATGCAGTAGAAATAAAAGAACTTAACAGAATCAACTCATTGAACCGAAAGAATCGATAACAAACAACGAAAGTAAACGTAGAACTCGATCTCGAACCAAAAACGAAATACTCCTTGATTAGTTTTCAAATAGAATAGTATTATCATTGAAATTTGAAATCAATCAACAAGCAATTGCCGAAATAAATAGCAAAACATTTTCGTTCAATTTGTAATACATAGTGTTTTTCATAGTACAAATTTTTTATTACAAGGTTCTGCATTTCAACATCGCCACTGGATTCAGCATTCTCGATCCATAGAAAAACCAATATTTATTATGTATATTTGAACATTACCCTTATTTTAAACCCAAACCCTTATCCTTTACTTTCTTCCCTAGAGCCCAAATACTAATTTCCGCATCACCATTGAATTCAGTGCCCTTGATTTATCCAAAACCAATACTCATAATATATATGTGAACATTTTCGGCTTTCAGCCTCCAACTCCCACCCTCTAGTGACATCCTAATATTTTTGATCCCAATTTACACATCATTGTTGGATTCAGCGTCCTCAAGTATGTTGAAATAAACACCAATGACGACAATTTTGATACGATTCGTGACCCCCCCAACCCCCACCCCTTATTGAACTACCCTGAATCTGGTCACCATTTTTATCATCACCATTGAACTCAGCATCTTTGATTATGTTTAAATCGAAATAATGACGATAATTTTGATACTATTCATGACCAGACCCCCAACCCTCACCCCTTATTAAACTACCCTGAGTCCGGTCAACATTTTTACCATCACCATTGAACTCAGCCTCCTCGATTATTTAAAAATCGATAATAATAACAATAATTTCGATACTTTGTGTAACCGACCCCCAAACCCCCACCTATTATTGGACTACTCTGAGTCCGGCCCCAATTTTACTATCATAATTGAACGCAGCATCCCTGATTATGTTAAAATTGATAATAATGAGGATAATTTCGATATTTTTTATAACCGACCCCCAACCCCCACCCTTTGATTGAACTCATCATTATCGATTATGTAAAAATTAAATAATAATGACAATAATTTCGATACTTTGTATAACCGACGCCCCCCCCCCCTAACCTATTATCGGACTACCCTGATTCCGTCCCCAATTTTTATTATGACAACAATTTCGATATTTTTTATAACCGACCCCCCACCTCCACCCATTTTTGGTTTACCCCGAGTCCGGCCCCCATTTTTATCATCATCATTGAACTCAGCATCCCCGATTATATTAAAATCGACACCAAACATGATATGCAAAAAAAATATTTTTTTCTACGATAAGGGTACACCCTTGGGAGTAAAAAATGGTTATGTCACCGATCAGGGGGTAATATTGGGGATTGTATTTGTTATGAAATTCTGATTCTAACGATAGCCCACATGACATATTTTACTCATTTAATGTGTCAACCCCACCCAGGGGGTTGGTTGGGGGTGGGAGTACTACCAACTTTTGGACTCAAAAGTAGCGCCGATCTGAATAAAAGATAATGGTTCCATTAAATTTTTTTTATCTCTTCCCATTTATTTTATATAGATTTTTATATGCTAAAACTTAGAGAGGGTGTAGAGGAGTGGGGGTGGGTCCTACCACCCCAATATCATAAATTTTTTGGGAGACGGCCAAGCCCGATCGATTTGTAAAAAAAATTTTGAAAATTTCCGCGACTGCCCGGTTCTTAAAAAAACGATAGTTAAGTTTTTTAAAAGTATTATAGTGTAAATTCTAATTAAATTAAATCATGTAAACATGTATACAAAATGTGCATAGAACTTTCACGCATAAATACATTAATACTTGATCTGATATATGATGTCTGGGATTTTCTAATACGTTATGAATCTTTCTTAGACGAATATTTTTGATAACGTTATTGCAACAAATAAAGATTGCGGTTGCTTTTTGAAGTTGTAATTTGTAAAATGACCATGTATGTGTGTGAGTGGATTTGTAAATGAGGCGTCCATTTTTTCGTCCATTATTCTTAGCATTAAATAAATTTCGTTTCGCTTCGTTTTTACGGTTCCGTTTTTTATATGAAACACTATTGATGAGAGTAAAACGTGTTTTTCACATTATTTCGATTATCTCGATTAATATAAATCCAATGAACCAGAAATTTGACATGCGTATAAAACTAATATGTTCACACAAAATGAGAGGTTGAAAAAAAATATAAAATGGTTTTCGTTTGGTTAACAGGGCTACGATGTGAGGCCTTTGAGAAAATACATTTTTATATCGAGTCAAGTAGGGTATCATATGAAAGGGTTTCACTTCAGTATTTCTAAAAAAAATATTTTGGAATTTTACATCCCACCATTTTTTGTGTAAATCTAAATAATAGCGTTTTCTGTATGTTTTCTTTCCTCGATTAGCTGCGAGTCTAAGTAATCGAAAATCTTAAAAAGTATTTTGAATGATAGAAAAATTAGAAAGTTTTTAAAGAAAAATATAGTAAAGTGCCAAATACTAATAATTATACTTATTAAGGGGTGGATATGAGAAGCGGTTAAAACCCGGCATTTAAGACCCGGTCAAGTGGGGTGTGCACCAAAATTAAGAAACATTACAATTTTTTTTTAAATTTTGCGATGCACAGTTTTTGAATTATGATCGAAAAAGTGCAACAAAAAGTTGGTCTCCCCCTCCCCCCTATACGTTTCTTCGTTGATTGACAGAAAAATTTGAAAAAAATCATAGAGATAGGAAATTTGATAAACCCTTAACGAAAAATATAGCGAAGCCTCGACCGACTTATTCAATCTTACAAAAACGAGCTTTTTAACCGAATTAAAAACCAATTAATTAATTTTCTACATTTTCGCTCGAGCCAAAATGAAATGCCCGGTCAGCATTTTCTTTCAGTTTTTTGTATATTCTGCAATTTGTTTATTTTTTGCTAGTTTTCATAATTATGTAAAAAAAATTATGAATGGAAATTTCAAAAAAATAAGTTGATACGTTGCTTCCGGAAGAGTCAAATTTTAGAAGTATTTTAAATGATTGTGTTCTCACACACAATTGAGTTGAGAAGTATAGTGACTTCGAAGATCTCTATAGTATATTACTTAGAGGACGGAAATGGAAGCACAACACACATGGAATCTTGTCCATTACAGGCTCATCAGAGTCCCTGTGCTTTCTTCTTTCTGTGTTCACCGTCTCATTTGCGTGTAGGTCTGATCATTTGTACTGGACTGTACATCGCTAGGCACACAGTCTTCCTGCAAGTTTAGTGTTCTATACAAGTAAAGGTTTTGTAATACACCATGGCATACTAGTATTTCATTATATGGATGTTGAATGCTCTAATTAAAGCCTAGTACGTTAGTAAGAAAGAAGTCGCCTAAAGCCGATTGGCTATCGGAGAGCGAAACCAACATGTTAGACTTCTACATATAGATAGATTACTTACTGACAATAGTGCTTTAACTCTCGTTACCGGATTTGAAATTTTTGGCAAATATCGCACTTTCAATCGTTAATGTAGCCAGGTTGGTCTTTAAGGTCTCAAAGACTACACATTCAATTAAAAACTATGCCAAAAGATTGCAACAATGATTTCATTTCAGAACAATATTTCACTAGTATGGATAACAACCAGCGCGTAGTTGGAATGTCAAAAACAAAAAGGCTAGCGAGCTGTCTAAGAGTTCTTCAGAAAGGCCTGAATACTGTAAAAAATATGTTGATGTATTCTACAATATTAGTTTAAAGAAATTATATAGAAAAAAAGATGCTTTTTGTTATTACTAACAGTTCAATAAGTCCGTAGGATAAGTAAGAAAAAAACAAAATTTTGACAAAACTCGATTTTTTTATTCAACATAGTTGCCTTCGAGGGCGATACAACGAGTATAGCGATTTTCCAACTTTTCTATACCACTTTTATAGTACGATTTCTCTTTCTCGTCAAAATAGGCCTCAGTTTCAGCGATTACTTCATCATTGGACTTAAATTTCTTTCCAGCAAGCATTCTCTTGAGATCTGAAAACAGGAAAAAGTCGCTGGGGGCTAAATCTGTAGAATATGGTGGATGGGTAAGCAATTCAAAGCCCAATTCATTCAATTTTGCCATCGTTTTCATCGATCTGTGACACGGTGCATTATCTTGGTGAAACAACACTTTTTTCTTTTGCAAATGTGGCCGTTTCTTTGCGATTTCAGCCTTCAATCGATCCAAAAGTTCACAGTAATACTCGCTGTTGATGGTGGTTCCTTTTTGGAGATAGTCGATGAATATTATTCCGTTCGTATCCCAAAATACAGACGCCATCACCTTACCGGCCGACTGTTGCGTCTTTGCTCGCTTTGGATTCGGTTCGTCGACTGCTGTCCACTCAGCTGACTGTCTTTTGGATTCTGGTGTGTAATTGTGAAGCCATGTCTCATCCATTGTCACATATCTACGATAGAATTCCCTTTTATTGCGGTTTAACAGTGCCAAAGACTCCTCCGAAGCATCGATTCGTTGTTGTTTTTGGTCGACTGTGAGCTCACGCGGCAACAAATTTGCACAGAGCTTTCGCATACCCAAATGTTCATGTAAAATGGTAAAAACACTACCATCTGCTACCTTTACAATGTCAGCTATTTCGTGCACCTTCAATTTGCGATCGTTCATAACCAATTTGTGGATTTTTTTTATGTTTTCTGGAATAATAGCCTCATTTGGGCGTCCACTGCGCTCTGCATCTTTTGTGCTGGTACGACCACATTTAAATTCAGCCATCCACTTCTCTACCATTTGTCTCGATGGAGCAGAGTTTGGATAATGTTTATCACGCCATTGTTTGGTTTCCACTGTATTTTTTTTCATCAAAAAGCAATGCTTTATTAAAATTCGAAATTCATTTTTTTCCATTTTTTTTCAAAAACAAAAGTTGCTTCACACAAAATGCTATAACTCACGAATAAATAGTCAGATTGCTGTCAAATTTATACACGTATCGTTTGAAGGTTAGTACTAAATAAAAATCATATGGAAAAAATTCTAGTAACGCCATCTATGTGTCATCCTACGGACTTATTGAATGACCTGCTGCAAAAATTAAAAAATATCTTATAAAAATTTAATTACTTATGCGTTATTTAGAACTTAGTAAATAAAAAAAATAAAAACACTACAATTATTACACTTATATCACAATTATTACAATTATTACACGTACACGAAATATTCGATTATCCGACATGCTTCAATCCCCGAGCATTCCAGAGAACTGGGCTTTTACTGTATTAGTTTTTTAAATTATATCAACGAAAATCGAAAATGGTCGGGTTCACATCATCTTGATTCGATTAATGATTAATGATTAATGAAATATAAGTCGCAAGTATACCAGATTTATAACGATTATAAGTTTTCCAAATACCGAAAAAGCTTTGAACAAAAATTTTTTGTAATAAATTTATAAATTTACCACGACAAAAAATTCCTCGAAAATTAATTTGTGAGTGTTAAACGGGGTATATTCTTGTTCTAGAATATTAGTATTATTTCTTTTCTATATTGCTTTAACATAATAAGTTACATTAAAATGCACATGATGCAGTTCTGTTCTAGTTCTACCTATGTGAGAATTTTTAAATGTCTCTTCAATGTGACCCATATTATGTGAGTTTTTCAGTTCTTCATATTTGTCTTTCCATTACCATGTTTATATACCACTGCCTGGTAAGATAAATATAGTTTTGTAAATTGAATCTGAAATTAATCAAAATGCAACAAAATTCATTCAGAAATTCTTCTTTTGTCATATTCTAAACGCGTGTCCTTACTTATCAAATGAAACAAAAATTGTTTAAACATCGAGCGAGTTATAACAAAACATGATTAAAAAATAATAATATACGAAATCAAATTTCATTTTGTAAATATTTTTTAGGTTATGTATTGTATTGTATGTATTGAAATCTTTTTAGGAAAACTGAGACTTTTTAATGTAACAAAAGAACTCAACTATTTATGACCGATCTTTTATACTCACTCGTCTAATCGAGTAAACCAAGAGTTGGTCAACAACTCCAAAATGAAAGTATGTATAATAACTTTACATCAAAGAACAGGAAATATGGTAATTGAATCATGGTTATATATTTTTTTAATTAATTAAACAGAAAACCCTTTTCGTTGTTATAAACAACCTAGTGGTAGACATAGCTTTGATAACATTAAACACAAATTTTATAATAACATAACCAAAAAACTAATCATACAAATAATAATCATAAAAATATATAAGTATTAAGTAATAAATTTGATGAACCGACAAGCAAACATATATGCTATAAAAATTATAATTTGTAATTGTAACGAAATATTAAAATGCTTTTTAGAGGCACGTGAGCAGCACACGTCTTTAGACGCGTGTCTCTAACAAAAGAATGTATAGGCTTCATGTTTTATTATTTTTTTCTCTTCTTATCCATTTTTCCTTGCTTGCATTTTATTGTTAATTCTTTCTTGTTCAAATCAATTTTGTTTAAAAAAATTTTTTTTTATGTTAAGGGAAACGTAAGAAATATTAAATTAAGCGAATTTTAATTTTCATTGCCTTAGGAACATCCATTTGATATCCTGAAATGATGACAGTGAGATATGATTTTGAATTTGATGAGAGGACAATAGTTGAAAAGAAGGAAATAAAATTAATGAATGAAAGTTGGAAATACGATTATTGATTGTATTTGAAGATTAATTTTATTGTAAATTGAAAGTAAGTCTGTGTGCTAGCTATGTACTTACAGAATGATATGTGAATTTTAAAAATTTGGGGTAGGTTTTTTGTCACTTTTTTTAACTGATTGTAATGGTTTGTGATGGATCGTTTAGTGTTTTGGATCACACGCGCTCGGGCGTAATACAATTAGTAGCGAAGAACTTCTACGACAAACAGAGCAGATAGACATTGAGTCCGGTATAAGAAAGAAGAAGCGGAGATGGATAGGACACATACATGAGACAACCAGCCGAAAATGCTATAAGGATGTCCCTAGAGTGGAATACAAAAGGCAATAGAAGGGTGGTACTATCACTACTATCAAACTGCATTGCACTTATATTTCTTATATTAAATATAACAGCTTATTCAGATGTTGGTGCCCTTAAAAATTAAATCAGGTCCAAATGATGCGGCAATAACCTTATTCGTGGAAGCATAAAAATTTTTTTTGTAATTTTTGTTCGAAAAAGGTGTTAAATCGTGTGTTGAACCGACTGCATCTGATTATTTCTTGGAAAATATTTTCAATCCAGTTCATTTAAATCATTGAGGCTATACGTTTTTACTTTTAGACTATTTTGATTAAAATTTCTTTTTAAAATTTAAAATATATCCCTCATGGTATGATCAAATTGATCTACATGTACAGCTTGGTTGCTTGTTGATTTCCATTAAAGTATGAAAACTAGCATTAGACATGTAACGAGGAGAAATGAATCGAGCACTTGGGTAATAAAGTGTGTTCTACGGTTTCGTTATTACTTTACCTGAATAAATATTATTAGGTTTTTTTTTTCATTTTATTCACCAAACTTTAATTCCAATATTAAACAACAAATAATTTAATTTTAAATAATAAAAATTAACGTCGATTTCGATATAAATAAAATTGATAAATCTTAATTGATAATTGAATTGATAATACATCTAATAATTGTTTTATTAGCGAGCATTTTCTATATCCGTTTTTTTTTTTTCAAAAATACATTGATCTCCCTCACGTCCACTATTTATTCCAAATTTCCATTACATTATCTCAAGATATAGATACAATTGAATCAGAAAACACGAAAGAATCATAAAAACAACATCCCCTATCGCGCTATTTCTATTGATACACAAAAAAAAATTGAATATGTAATGCAAATTGCTACACATATTGGTCCTACGGAAGTTTCCATTACAAAACAATACAAAGCTAGTTATATAAAGTTAAACTAAGGCCCTTTGCATCAATATTTAACAGAGTACTTGGAGTAAAATAAAAAAGCTTGTTGTTTAAAAATGTCTGTTATTTGCATTAAATAAATTTGGCGCAACATTTTTTTAGTATGACATTTTAATGCAAATTACATCATAATTTCGAGATACTTTGATTATTACGCACCTGCCTAAATTAATCAAATTAAACTAAAAAATTACAACGGAAAAATTAAAACATACATACCATCTTAATCACTATTATTATAGACTTTCAGCTGAGAAGCGATAACTAAAACATACATGAAACGATTTTAACTATATATTTCTAAAATGGATAATACTCTAGTGAATTTTAAAATTTCATTAATGTATTAAATTGTAGCAAGGTGCATTAAAACTTCTAGCTTTTCTATAGAAATAAATTATGATGCAAGAGTTGTTTTAAATTTTATAGAAGTGTATTGAAATTAGGTTTAATGCAACTTTACTTTACAATGCAATAATAACCTGCAACACATAGCTCCTATTGCAAGACTTGCTTTAAATATTGCAGTTACTTTTTCAACTGTGTATCACCAAAAATTAATACAAGTACTAACACGAAAATTAAAGGCTTCAATTTCACATTTAATAAATTCTGAACAACCGCAAACTCATTTTCATTGAATACTTCAATGAAAGTTTCATATTATCTTTTTGATATGATATTTTGTATGACGTAATTCAATTATTGAGGTTGGTCAAAAAATAAAATAATAAATAGATTTACGAAGTTTCTTTGGATTGCTTTTGGATGTTTTTGCTTTTTTTATGTTGATATAGAGTAAAAACAGAAGTGGAATAATAAATTATATTTATGAAGTTGTTGCTTAGATGCTATTTTGATTCTTAATTTAGAGCAGAAACCAAAATAGGGGCGATTGTTACAATTCAATGGTGCTCGCTATCGCGACATGATAATAAAATTTATCCAC
Organism: Diogma glabrata; assembly: GCA_963693315.1. Taxonomy (NCBI): domain Eukaryota; kingdom Metazoa; phylum Arthropoda; class Insecta; order Diptera; family Cylindrotomidae; genus Diogma; species Diogma glabrata. The sequence continues at coordinate 92,824 of CAVNZG010000069.1, forward strand.
GGTACGCTATATCGATAAACATCACATACATGTCATTACACTTTGAATATAATCTCAAAAATCGTTTACAGTTCTAGCTATAAAAAAAAATTTTATTGACATTTTATCACAACTGATTCAGTAAATTATTTTAGATAATGTGTAATTAGGCACTAGGCACTACAAGATTGGTATTCAAAACTGACATAGTCGGAATATAACAACAACAGTGATCACGACAGAGAAAATAATTGCAAAGATGCAATGTGGGTTCTACATGGGATCATAGATTAAACACTGCAATAAACATTGATCGTGATAATGTAATCACTATCAAAAACATTTGCGGAACAACGTGCCTTGCGAGGTTTAATTCCGACTAGCTTTAATCTTGCGGATTCGAGAAGGTATTTCACTACTCCAGTACCATTTTACTACTTATTTATAATAAAAAAATTAACATTATCAAAAACAACATGAAAATCACAACACTTGTTATGAGTAAATTTTTATACAAAAAAAAATAAATTCACCTTAAGTTTTCGGATCTTCATGAACTTTTTGACTAATATATTTTTCACCAGTATGTGTGTCAAAAAAACTACGAAAAAAGCGCAAGGCAAGTAATGAAAAAGAAAAAAACATTGAATCGATTTTATATGATGCAGAGACAAATCGATAGGAAATCATTCGACAATATCAAATCGGCAAGTGCGGGTAGATTTGTTTCAGATACAACTGCTTCGTAACAACACGACTTTCAAATGTTCACTCTTAGTAAATAGTTATAAAGGGTAAGCAACAAGTTTTAAAAAATTACTTTAGGTGAACGTAAAGAGACAGTTGAAGCATCGGCAAGAGTATGGATTCACACCAAAGATTTAAAAGGACAGGATAAGAAAAATTTAAAATTTCAGGAAAGAATGGCGAGCAAGTGTCTGATAGGTATGGACATATGCAAAGAATGTGGTATTACTCATAATTCCACCTCACACTTCCCATAAGCTCCAACCTTTAAACCAACCTGTGTATGCACTCAAAAAAAGAAAGGAAACTTTTACAAAATTTTTCTAAATATAGAAGTCACATTTTTTGATAAAACTACAACTTTCTTCCTTCAAATCCAAAAATAGTTTGTAAATCAAATAAATTTAAAACTTGTGATGAGTGGATCATTTCATATCTCGTTATAGAAAATCATTCTTTCTTTCCTATTGTTTTTACTCCATGCAATTGTGTGAATATAGCTGTGGGATTGAGGGTATTTGGTATTTAAACTCTGGCAAATTAGCTGACAAATATTATTTGTCAATATATTTAAGAAACAACGATTGAAACTATAATGTGTCATTGGAACTAAACGAACGAAATTCAATAAAGGGAACGAATGACAATAAAAATCAAACCTCACCCTAAATTTGCACCCAAGAAAATGAATCATAAAAGAGACGGGATATGAGTAATTATTGATAATCCAGAGAAACTAGCTATGGAACTAGAATGTATGACCAAAGAAGATAAGAGAAAAAGAAGAACGTAAGTAAAGATGTGTCTGCTCCAAATGGACTAATAACTGTGGAGTAAGGGTAAATCCATAGACATCGGAATTAGTTCTCTTTTCTAGGAAGCATCAACTACCCCTCAATTTGACCCTTCAATGGCGTCAGCCTAAGTGTCACTGACAAGGCTAATTACTTGGAAATCATTCTAAATGTTATATACTTGGAAACTATCCTAAATGGTATTAGTTGGAAAACTAACAGTTTTAAAGAGTAAGGAAAGCTACTGCAGCATTTTTTTCATGCAAAAACGGTATTCGACGAAGATGGAGTCTTGAATCCCACATCCCACAGCATATACAGCTTTATAGTTTTACCAAAGCTGCTCTATGGTGTCACGGCTTGGTGACCGGCCTTAAATAAAATGGCGCATCAAAAGCTCTCGATGAAAGAGTTTCACAACTGTGTTATGCTCGCCAAATTACGTGATATTTAACAGGGAGCATTTATAAGAAAACCTACAATCAACTCCAGAACAAATTTAAGTTCTGTATAGTTGGGATGACAGGAAATTAGATCTTTGTAGTTAACAGACCCGTTTCACTAACAGTAAAGACTAAATTCCTACTCAACCACCACACTTTTCCATTTTTTGTTTACAATACGACTACATTTCATTTTTTTCATTAACATTTCTATTAATAAGCATCGGTACACCTGATTTTTTCTTTGACCCACTCGAAGCATCAAGGTGATAATAGTTTTTGATTATATATTTGTATTCTATTTACGTCGTTTCGAACTTTGTTTATTTTTCTTTTTTATATAAAAATGAAACAGAAGAATTGCTAATATTTAAATTTCTCTTTACCTATTAATAGTCGAGTAACTTTATACATAGCAATATGCGTCAAATCCAGTGGTTCTGATTTTTTGCAGACTTGTTTATGATGTTGGCCTAATGAATAATCCAAGTTTGTGACCTCGAGCGCCGAACCCAACTTCGTTAAAAATCGAAAAAATCGCTATTTTTTCAAATTTTGGCGATAATAACCCTAAAGGACTAGTTTTTTGTTTAACCTTTTCTGGGACGTTTTTAAAGTAGACTAAATTTGCTACAATATTATACTAGAACTGTCTCCGTAGACCCAATAGTTTCCGAGATTAAGCCTTTCAAAGTTTATCATTTTTTCGAACTTCACAACTTTTTGCAATTCTTTCGTTCCAAATGAATTTTGACCCTGAATATACTATCGAAGCCCTGTACTTTTATGATGTTAAAAAAGAAATTGAGAAGTGTGAACGATGATGTTTAAGCTAAACTACGAATAATGAAGTAAAAAAGATAAGTACAACAAAAGTTAGAAAGTTTATTTGTTAGGAAATTCAGTAACATTCAACATCAAAAAATTAAATTAATTTAGTCCTTTTGGAAGGTCCAGCTTGAGGTTCGTCCGTATCTGGATCGACGTATTGGGATGGCATATCCCCATCAGGGGATGGTGATGAATCGTCGACGTCTTGTGCCCACAAGTCATCCTCCATTTCGACATCGGAGAGATCGTCACCTTCTGGGATATCTGCTACTGCAACCACAAAAATAATCAGGTACAGTTACATAATCTTCTTTTCTCATCGGCCACCAAACACATACAGTTATTAGGACAGGGATGTAGAAAACTCTACAAAGATATATTGCAAACAATTGCGAAGTTCGAAAAAAGTGATAAACTTTGAAAGGCTTAGTCTCGGAAACTATTGGGTCTACGGAGACAGTTCTAGTATCATATTGTAGCAAATTTAGAGTACTTTAAAAACGTCATAAGAATGGTTAAAGAAAAAACTAGTCCTTTAGGGTTATAATCGCCAAAATTTGAAAAAATAGCGATTTTTTCGCGGTTTTTTCGATTTTTGACGAAGTTGCGTTCAGCGCTTGAGGTCACAAACTTGGATTATTCATTAGGCCAACATCATAAATAAGTCTGCAAAAAATCAGAACTACCGGATTTGACGCATACTACCCCATACTGTCAGGCGACAAAGTTACTGGACTATAAAACCATAAAACAGAGAAAGAAATGAATCGTTGCAATACATGAACATTTCCAGTTCTTTTTGCTTGTATTCTTAATTGATAAACGGGTGGTTCTTACTTTTGTTTATGTTTTATAGATTAATGGAAAGGCAAGAAGAATGTTTTGGAACAAAATGAGACAATCTGTTATTAACTGGTTACGTTCTAATTTGTAAATGTATTGATTACAAACAATATGAATAACAAGCATCTGTTTCATGCAATCAACTCTTCCTTCCTTCTCTTCTTGTTTAAAGTAATTAAAAATTATATAAGGAAAAACATTTTTAAATTTAAGTTGAGTTGTGATTCAGAACTTTATGATGCGGTCGGGTTTTTATTATAATATCAGAATTAAAACTTAAGTAAAAGAAAAAAGTTATATTTTAATCGTTACAAAAAAAATTGTTTAACTTAAATTTTAAACTGTGTTTTCCAAAATTTTAAATGTTTATGGTGTTAAATTATTGTTACGATATTTTATTGTGCTTAAATAAAAATAATATAACTGAAACAAAAAAAATTAGATGTTTTAAACGATATTGGAGGTGGTTCGAGAAAGGCAAGATGACAAAAATTTAAAAAGGGCTCAACCTATGTGAATATGACTATTCGATAATTTTTTTGCATAAGGTGTTCCGAAATTTTATCGTTGTAGTGTTTTAAAGCGTGCACCGCGTTGTGCACTGGATGCTCAAACGACGATGATTTGGGGGTGAGTTCATTCCATAATATGTTACATATTTTTTTATTGATAAGTACATGGAGTTGGAAATTTTTGTGGGCGTCGGCGGCCATATCCTAGTTTAGGAGCTATTCTTTTTTTTTATTTTGATTTAATTATTTAAGTATAAAGAAGTAATTATTGATTGAAATTATTGAAAACAAAGTGCGGAAACACTTAACCAAAAAGATATGGGCATTTAAAAAAAAAATCATACAAAACAAGTTCAAATATGGCTGCAAAGTTAACAAAAATAAAACAAAATTATCGAATAACCGATTTTCTCTTTTTTAATTATCATTCCATCGTATATCACTTCCCGACAAAAAGAAGACCAATCGGTATTAACGATTCGGTAACTGTGGCTTTGTTAATTTCCAACTGTTTTGATATAACATGTAGGGGCACATTATTCCCCCAGTAAGTTAGCAAAGCTTAAAATTTGGAATAATGTGAGATGTGACACTCCAAAAAAAGTTCCAGCTCTAATTAATATTAATGTGTTACACATTTCCGATGTTTGTTTCTTTTTAGAAATTTTTTGCTGGCATCTCCATGCCTACTTATCACTTACAATTAAAAAGTTTAAATATTAATTTAAAATTATAACCTAATTGAATATAACATAAAATAACATATTACCATTTAAAAACATATGGAACCAACTTAAGTGGATTATCACACTTAGGAGGACACTCATAATTAGGTTACGCCGAGACTTATCTCCACTGATCACGGGGACTTATCCCCACTGTTGGATTTGTTGTATACAGGCATCACCTCTTGTAATATCCAATATTTTAACCAGGTTAAGCATAATTAAATTAAAATTTAAATAAACAATTGTTTAAAAAAAAAACAAATAATATTATTACTAAAATTTTAATAGAATTTAGAAAAAAACAAAACACTAACTATCCAAATGATTCCAAACAATTTTCAAATATATTGCAAAATAACGGTTATTGACAGCTAAATCAATAAAATGAAATTAGCTACGATGAAAATCATTCAATATTCAAATTTGAATGGTTTCTCATTCTAATTTTTTAAAATGAAGGTAAGCAACAATGAAATGTAATTTTTACCATTTTCGATCAGGTGAAATATTGTAAGATATAATAATTTATGATATACTATTTTCTTTTTCACTCGCTTCTGCGACTTTGCAGACCTTCGATCAATAGCATAACGTCGAAAATAGCCCGGCACTGTGGCCGGCACTGTGTGGCAAAGTAGCCCGGCACTGTGTGGCATCTCTGAACTAGATGACTTATCAGTTCAACATCCACCTTGTCTGAGTACCAGAGTATTTCGACAAAGCACTTCATGCCTTGTGTCTCCAAGTATGTCTAAGTTGGAAATGCCGCTTACTTCATGCAACTCCAAAAAGCGTGCCAAATTTAAAATGGATTAATTTTTTTTGAAGAAGAAGAATCATACAAAATATGAAAAAATTTGCTCGATGTATTTTTTAAAATCAAAACAATATGTTTTTTATTAATGCACTTAAAATTCCATTAACTGTAATATATGTTGTTACGAAATCATAAAAAATCAAATTGTCTCAATTTTTTACGCTTTTCAAAGCCTTCACAATCTAAACAAAAAGGAGTTCGAATTTCAACAAAAACTATACCTCGACTTAAGTTTTTCGGTTAATTTTAATTTTTTTAAAACATGAATACTTAATGGACTTCTGTGAAAAAATTGGATTTTATAATGATGTAACATCACAATTTTATAAAAAGGGATTAAAAACATTTGTGGTTAGTTTATAGGAAATAAAATAAAATAAAAAAAATTTACATATTATTTAAACAAAACAGTTGTGAGTGACCCACTCGATTAACCCCTTTCAACACATTTGTGTAATACACTTGTTTTAGTTTTTCGGTTTGAAACTTTTTTCTGTTAGTTGCCGTTTTTTGCATAAAATTGATAATAAATTACTTTCGATTCTGTTTAGAATTAAACTATTAATTAAAATATTGTGTTGTTTCATTTATCATTAGATATCATCCATTTTTTGTATTATGTTAAGCCCTTGGTGTAATATTTTAAATTATTTAGGGGACATGATTTATTTATACCATTTCTTGTCCTGTAAACTGATAAATCCTTTCGACACAACTTAAAGGTTTGCTAACAACATGGAAAGAAGAGGTGAACCTACCTTCAGTCTGTTATGTTTACGGGCATATTTATTTTGCATTATTTAATATAGTAAACTAAATTATATAATGCAAGCATAATGCATAATGTAAGCATGTTGTAATATTTTATTGATGGAGGTAAAGGTCCAACAACGATCGAATATAGCTGTTGGAGTTTTAAAACTCTCTAAGGGTGATTTTGTATGGCGAACTATTTCAGATTGTTGACATGACGTACAAATTTTATTCCAATAACCTGTATACGTTCAAATATGACCAGAAATATTTGGATGCTACGAGTTTGCGTGTAGCCTTATTCCTAGGTGACTGATACTATGTAAGTTGTCGAATAAAATTTTTCTTAATTCTTTCGGGACATATGGGCGATTTTTACCCTTTGACGTTTCGCACCAAATTTCTTCATTAGCATTTATTGGTGATAAGAAACTATAATGATTAATTTCGAAAATTTGTCTGCTTCAATCTGTTCAAAAGAAATTTTAATTCTTCGTCATTTTGTTGCAACTTCAACAAGGATGTTACGTCAGTAGACAAATTGCAAGAGTTCGTGGGCATTTCTTCTCATTTTACTCAAGAAAGCGTGTCGTCCACGACATTTAACGAACCTTTTATATGCTTGATGTCATTAGTCAATTTGGTAATATACTCAAGTTGTCTTGTCTGTCTAGGTCTCAGATCTGTTTTAAATACAATATGTGTCGTCAGAGGTTTATGATCAGTAAAGACCGAAATCTGCTGACCTTCGACAAAATATTTGAAACGTTATATCGAATTAATTTTTAATTGTTGATGAACTACTTAAAGTGTTTTATTCTAATAAAAAAATTTTAAATGAAAGACTTCTTATACACTTTAATAATATTTTATTTTTCTTAATATATTTTGTTTTATCGAAGTGTATACTGCCAACAATTCGCGGTAGACATCTGAATGCTTTTGTTCAGTGCTTGTGAGTTTTTTGGAAAAGAAACCGACGCCATGAATCGGAATCAATAAATTGTTGAAGTACCCCAGCAACTGCAATATTTGATGCATCAGATGTGATGCTTATTGGTGCTGTTGGGCTTGGAAAACAATGTTGCTGAGGCAAGTGCACGTTTGATTTGTTTAAAAGATTCATTGCAAGTATCTGGGCATGAAAAATGTTTTTTGTTGTTCTGTTTAGCAGTCAATATAGTCAAATGAGCATGAAAAGAACAAAGAAGTTCAGCTAAATGAGGTAAAAATTTACCATACCAATGAACCGTTGAAACTGTTTAATTGTAGAAGGACTTTCGAACTCTACTATTGCTTCTACCCGTTTTTTGGAAGGAAGAATCCCTTCGGTAGAAATTGTCTGACTTAGGAAATCTAATTTATCTGTACCAAAAACACATTTTCTGCCTTTATGGTTATTTCATACTCAGCGAGTCCTTTAAACAACTGTCGCAAGTGAGACATGTGTTCTTCTTCTGTTTTAATTGCAACTAAAATATCGTTTTTATATATACGAATGTCGAATACAAACGGAAGACTTCTTGTTACCATATTCATAAACCTTTGGAAAGTTTGAGCAACGTTTCTTAGTCCAAATGCCATTCATTTCGTGGAAACTCAAACAATCCAAATGGTGTCGTGATAGTGGTTTTATATATTTCTTCTTCAGCGACCGGAATTTGATGGTTGGCCCTCATGAGGCCCATCTTCGAGAAGATTTTGCAACCAGCCAAATTTTGGGAAAAGTTTTGTATGTGAGGGAAAAGTTTGGGGAAAGATGTGAGGGAAAAGTTTTGTATGGTATGGTCAAGAGGTTCAGTAAACGAAAATCGTCGCAAGGACGCAAATTTGTTGAACCCTTCTTTTGAAGAGACCGATGATGAAGATGGCTGACATATGTTTATTTCAACCATATGATCAAATTCTAACTTAGTTTCTCAAATTTTAACTTACTCGCCCTTTCTTTGAATGGGTCCATTCCACGAGGTCGAGGAAAGGGCAAATGTCCTTTTGTTTCTATAAAATGACGAAAAGAATGTTAGCTGTTGATGAAAAGAATGAAAGAAGGAAATTATTCAAGAAGCTTGCCGTATGTATCACCAATGGAATATAACTTTGAGGATGGTGCATTACCGTGTTTCTATAAACAGTGCATCGACAATAGTGTATTTTCATCTAATATACTTTTCCGTTTCAGATCAATTATGATTCCGAATTTGGCAAAAAAATCTGGGTTTAATATTGGCGTTTCACTAAAGCAACGATAAATGAATGAGTAAATTAAGAAGCAAATTTACTATGCTAATATAGAGCGATTTGTAACCATAAGTTTTTATAAAAAGACGACGACTAATCCGATATTGCTTTGGAGGGGCTTCGTCAAGGATTCTGAAGCTATTTGTTTTTCAATGCTAGGACTTGGGAATTGTTTAAATAACTCATCATGGCAATATTTTCCACGTAGATCTATTCGTGCTTTTAGGATATTTTCTTTCGTGAAAACATAATGAGTGTGGATGTGGGGACTTACTTCTATTTCTTATGTGCGAACGATTGAGCTGGAATTCAGAAATTTTTATTTGAAGTGCATTCACTTTTACTTCAAGAATAAATTCCCTAGACCTAAGGCTTCGTGGCATTGAAGTTTCTGATGCAAAAATGTTTGAATTTTGAGATTGATCAAATATTTTATCATTGTAAACAAAATTCCTTGTTGTGGTATTTCGAAATTGAGTTTTTATTATTGAAAACGTTTTTTGTAAGCTCCTGAGGATGATGTTATATAATCGAAATCGGATCGAGCACAAAAATTAAATATAGTCACATTAGTTAATTTATCAATAATAAAAACGCAATTGCGAAATACTACAACAAGGAATTTTATTTACAATTATTCATCATTTTCGCCCATCATTTTCGTTTCGCCAAGTACCGTAAAATCCATCGAATTTTTTAAAAATATTTTATCTGCTATGAAATAACTTTTTCAATGTCTTGAGACTCCACCACATAAATTATTTGCTTTATAGAGGGTGGAAACCATTGGTTCCAAACTCGGAAATTAATTTTTTGCTTACAATATCTAAAGTAGTAGCCTGGTCTACCATTTTCTCGCACTATCTGAATTTCGATCAATTAAAAACGCTTTAGTGCTTCGTATTTGTTATTATCTGGAAGTTTTCGCAAAATATCAGAAACTGTTGACATTATTACCTCTGACCATGCGCTCACAACATAATTAAATTTTGAGTATCCATTAAATGCTCTCTCATTTCGAAACTGTGCTCTTATGCGAAGAAACCAAAGGTCACGTATTGTAGGCCAAAATGGGAGAAGTTTTTAAAATAATGAACTTTCTTCCCAATTTTACTTTTCTGCATTTTGGCTTCCTTCATATTCCGTTTCACTCATTCTGAGCTAAAAAAAATTATTTAAATATAATATGATATTTTATACACGACTACTAAAGAATATATGCTTTCCAGGGTAATATTACTTATATGAGGGTAAGCCAGATCTGGTCGAGAGTGTTATCATTGGAAAGGTCTTGACGAGACAAGCAGAGGTAAAAAATCAAGGTAAAAAATCGTGGCGGTCTTGGCCTTGGAAGGTGGTGAGAGGTCAAAGTTTGGTTTTTTCGGTGCATTTTTTTTAATTTTTCACCTAAGTAGCCATGATTTGTCAAAAAAAAAAACTTGAAAAGAAACCATTTAAAAATGGAGAAAATCAATTTAATTTATTTGTATGATCTGTGTAAAGATCCATCAAAGATGATTAAAAAATAACAGGATTGAGGAGTCATACCTCGTGAGGGCGAATACAGATGTTACAATTGAAATGTATTTTTGAAATTAATTCGTGAACCTGACTTGTAATTTCTTTCCTTTTTATGTGTTGCAATAGTTAATTAACTATTTAAATTTAGTCCTGAGGGCTTTCGATGGTATTGCAACAACAAAGTTCAAAAACTCAAGAGAAAATCCCAACCATGCAAGACGCACGTGGATTTTCGCTGTGGAACTTTTTTTGAAAATTCAAAACTGAGTTTTTTCCAGATACTTGGGTATGACAGTTTTGTTTGTTTTTGAATTTTCACTCAATGTAATTTTCTACCCTAGTTTTGTTCATTTGTGGTGTGCTGGAGTGTCACTAGTGGTCATTTCGGATGAGATTCAAATAAATTACAAAACAGCAGTTGACTGGTCCTCCTTTTGCCGAGGAGTTGTCTTTTTATTTTGAAAGGTCAACAAATGGGGGTGAAGGAAAAATAGTAGAAATTGATGAATCGAAATTTGGCAAAGGGAAGTATCATCGAGGTCACAAAGTGGAGGGTCAATGGGTGTTCGGGGGATATGAACGGGGCAGTGGAAAGGTGTTCATGGTGGCAGTTGAAAAGAGAAACAAAGACACCCTTTTGCCTATAATTGAGTATTGGATAGCTCCTGGTACGACAATTATCAGTGATTCCTGAAAAGCCTATGACTGCCTCAACGAGGAAGGCTATGAACAATTTAAGGTAAACCATAGTGTGGACTTTAAAGATCTAGAACCCAAACGCAGCTACTTGTATGCGGTTGAAGTAACTCGATTCACCAAAGAAACTATTCACAATATACTCTGGCACTTTGTCAAATAGTCCCATGTCGTAACGGCTCAATAAGCGTCTACGCGCTTGCAATTTATTCTTCGCGGCTTGTACACGCCAATCAATTTTCGGTGCTTCCATTTTCAATTTTTCTCTTTCGCTTTTAGATTAAGTTATGACAATAAAAATCATGGCTACTTAGGAGAAAAATTAAAAAAAATGCACCGAAAAGAACCAAACTTTGACCCCTCACAACTTTTTCCAAGACCACAACTTTTTCCAAGACCTTTCCAATGATACCACTCTCGACCCGATCCGGCGTACCCCCATATAAGTAATATTTTCCGAATTTTTCATTCTAATATCTGGAACAACCTTTGACTGGATATATTATAGTCTACTAACATTGTTCCAATATCACCTGTTCATTTGGTGCCACCAATTCTGTAGCCGTTTTCATCCGATACGTGGAGTACTAATTTGGACCGACTAATGAAAGAACCTGGACAGTGGGAGCTAACCACATCATAGGGTGAGTAACTTTAAATTAAATATATGTATATGGATGTATGTATATATGTATACATATGGATATATGTGCATGGATGTTGTGAGTATATGTATATGGATGCATGTAGGTGTGTTGGTATATGTGCATGTGTGTGTATGCATGAGTGCATGCGGTGCGTGAGCGTGTGAGTGAAGTATAGTATGGGAGTGAACGTGACTGTCGTGGCGTCTTCTGCAACGTGAACGTGACGGCCTACTCCACTGTTATCTTGGAAGTTCCAAGGTACCCAGTTCTCCGTTACACTTTTTGAAAAATACAACTAGCTATGAACTCTGTTCACTGATTTTGGATAATCTTCTATTCATCACAAAAGCGACTTTGAAAACTGTATCTTGACAACGAATTCAAATTGGAAATATGGAACGGACTAGACCTTCGAAGACCAATTTCTAGCCCATAAAGTTTTGTGCTAAATGTTGTATTTAATTCCATTCAGAAACATAACTCATGAACATCTTGATACTGATAACTATGAAGTTGAACATGGGGAAAACTTCAAATATCTCAGAATGTATTCAAATCGTCAAATAACATGCATCATATCCATATACCAATCTCTGTGTTTTAGCTGCATTCAGAGGTTTATACGCACACTAAAATTTAGCGACCGTGGTTGATGTTTAATCACGCTCGACACTTTACAAAGCATCAGTTGGTTTTATGCTAACCTATAAAAGTGAAAACTGGGCTCTAACTCTCACAAATTAGAGCCTGAAATCACACTCCATCGAGCCTGTGATGTAATTTAATTTATTGAATTTTCACTACAGTAAATAACTTGGTCATATAAAAATGTAGTGGATTAGTGATGGAACGAGATAAATGCTAACTAACTAATTGTGATGGAAATGCCATAGATCAAATAAGCTCCCAAAACTGAAACAATTGATCACAATTCATCCAGTAAAACACCATCAATAATAACACACAATATACCTTATTACAATATACAAGTTTTCAAAGTATCTTCACAGCTTAAAACTCACTAAACAAAAGGTTCCGCTTCGTACCACATAACAGCAGTTTTTTAAAAATTACTTCGTTTTAGCAAATAAAATGCTACGTCATTCAAGTCAAGAATATTCTAAATAAGCCTAACGCATTATTGATAATTCTATTTCCCCTACAACCGTTTATTTGTTATTGTTTTTGCGTCATGTGAAAGCAAGACACACTTAATGATGTGATGATTAAAAATATTTTTTTTTGTTCTGATGCAATTATGCAGTTATATAGGGCGATTTGTTGATCACTAATACAAGTTTCGATAGCTTCAAGTAGAGAGGCATGTTGGAAGCACTTTGCTCTGATATAATAAATACCTACTCTAGTTATCTTGCAATATACTTGTAAAAGCAGATCCTCCGTCACCATTGTTCAAGTATGTACTACGTTCTAAAAAGATAATTCGTTTTATTAAAAAATGTAATAAAAACTTCTAAATAATTTTCCACCCTTAAGTTTTTACAAAAAAACCGACCCACAAATCATTAAAATTGAATTAAAAAGTAATTCATATTTTTATTTTGATTATTTATGGAGAATAATAAAATATAAAAATGTCGGTGATGTAAAAAAACAACAAAACTTTATTTACCACTTGCGGCTTAATTTCATTCGTTTTAAAATACAATAACGAAAAAAATAGTTTAAATTAAAGCAAAGAATAAATGCTTTTATTGGTCCAAAATACCCCTGCTTTTTATATCCTTTGATTAAAAAATATTTTAATGCTTATTCGATTTATTTGCTACAAGAATTATATTTTACTGCGTTCCAAAAACTAAATTCAATTTTTTGTTTAGAATAGTATATTGCATACCAAGTAAGGCAATAAGTAACGGTTTAAAATTTTACCGCGAGTTCTGCAATCGTACGTGAATTGTTACTCTTCAGTTGCATACGTTTCCATACTACGATTTTATCTTATGCCAATTTTTTCATCCTGATAAGATCGCTTAGGTGGAATCATCTAAGAATTTCTTAGTAACGTTAATGAATAAAAAACACAAAAACCAAACGGGCACTTTCAAGAACTAATTTTAGGAATAGAAAAAAATTATTAAATTTTAATATATTTTGTTTTCCTTATTTCATGTCGGATTACTGATATTTAAACTTAATTTTTTATAGTATTAAGAATACCTAAAATATCAAGTATCTAAATTTTTTGAAATGTGATTTTTTTTTCATTTAAAATGTATCAGCAAAAAATGACAAAAAATGGACGCATTATTTACAAATTCTATTACACTTCTACATTTTTCATTTACAAAAATACGACCGAAATCTCCATTTATTATAATGACGTTACCAATAATATTAGTCTAGAAAAGATTTATAACATATCAGAAGACTTTAGTCACAAAAGTCTTACATCAAATATTTTTGTTGTTATGCTCGAAAGTTCTATGCACATTTTAAATTCATCCCGTGGTGAAAATAACGCCCGAAAAAATAAAAAGAAATTAAATTTTATGAAATGAAATGTTAACACATGAAATGTTAAGTGCTAACACTCTGATATCAATTTCAGATTGAGGTATTGTTGTCGCTTATTCGCATGTATAAACTAGGTTTTAGATTATCAATTATATCGTTCTAATTACACAATCAGGATGTGGAACTTAAATTGTTTTTACCGTAAATGTTCTAGATAGGAACGTAGGCTGTCAACGAATGTCCCTTCATCTGTATTAATCTCAATTCACTCAATTTTATGTTCTAGTTTCACCAGGGGCGCACACACAAAAAGTTTTAGAGGGGTCCAACGAATTTTTTTTTAATAAAAAGTGTTGTGTAGGAATTACAACAACACACATAGATACCTTTTAAGACCTATGTTACACAACAACATGCGTGTTGAGGTGTTAATGAAGGCTTTTAAAACCTTTGGGGATTGAACGTCCCAAGGACTATTGATTCGGGGAAAGCATTTTATTTGTAAGATGTAGATCAGTTGTTGATCTTTTGTTTCGAAAAACGTATCGGCTGTCATATATCAAATAGTTGTCTTTCAAAAATCTTGATATGTTTGTATCAGTGATGTCAGAAATTAAACAATAAATTTCCATTAGACGTATCAAAAGTTACCGATTTTTTCTGTTTCTTTAAGGAAAAACTTCCAATCGAGCTTTCAATAAAAAAAATATAAATATATATAAATGCAATTGTTTATCTGGAAAAACTTCAAAAACCACCATTATAACAATATTTGTTTCAACTCTACATACAGATTGTGGTATAAGATAGCATTGCTATGAAACAGAGCATTAAATATATTAAAATTGCGAAAGACGGTTATTAAAAGAAGTAAATATGCATTGATTTCGTAATTTGCAAAAAATTTCAAAATTGCAATACCCATTTCGATAAGTAAATGAAATAATGATACAAAACATCCAAATTTTTTAATATATTCAAAATGCATCGATGCATCAAGAGCAGCAACCTTGTTGTTGCAAATGATTTTATTTTTTATTTCGCAGTGGAGCAATTCCACGTCACCGCAACATCGATGTTCCTGAACCTCTCTGATTTCGATGAAATTTCATACACAGATAGTCAATGACAAAATAAAAATACTGTTTCTTTCGAAAAATGAAATTGCGCTCTGGGGATGACACAGGGTGGTGTCAAAGTTTTACGGGCTGGCGAAACATTAGTATCTTTGGTTACCGATTACCAACGATTGACTAAACCGATTTGAATCATTTATAGCTCATTAGAAAGGTAATTAATAGACCTTATAAAAAAATTATTTAAAATTTTGCAGTAATTTTTTAAAACTGTGTTAAACTTATATAATATTTTCAAAGATTTCGCTGTTGAGGGGACCTTCACCACATTTTTTTTCCAGAAAAAAAATGTTTAATTAATTCTTAATCTAAAACGAAAGTTTCCCCATGGCATAATTTCTAGTTTTGAAAATAAAATTCTTACAAAATTTTAATTTCCGTTCTTTCAAATTTTTTTTTAAACAATGCAGTCTATTTAACTAAAACCGCCGGAATTCTTGTTTTGAATAAATTTAATTATTTTAAGGATGTTAAGTTTTTGAAGGTGTGAATTAGGGTGGTCCTTAAAAATAATTTAACTTTTTGTACGGCACCCCACCCTCCCATTTCGCGTCAATGTCCATAAAAATATTAGTTGAAAAATTTGAAATTAATCAATCAATTCTAAGGGGTGCCCCTGGCCACTTAAAGTTGAGAGGTTATGTTCTGAGCCAAAAAAAAATTTTTTATTTTTTTACGACACCCTTCCATTTCGTGTCAATACCCATAAAAATATTATTTGCAAAATTTGAAACCAATCGTTCAATTCTAAGGGGTACCCCAAGCCACTTAAAGTGCTACTAAAACTTCAAGTGCCCGGGGTCCAGCTTAAAATTGAACGATTGATTTCAAATTTTGCAAATAATATTCTTATTAGTATTGAAATGGGAGGGTGTCGTACAAAAAATTTAAAAAATTTTTTTAGGGTTCACAACACAGCCCAACTTTAAGTGGCCGAGGGCACGCCTTAGAATTGATCGATTGGTTTCAAATTTTACAAATAATATTTCTACACGAAAAAAGGGGGTGCCGCAAACTGTACAATGAAAAAAAAATCTAGAGTAACCTAAGAGCCACCCTAGTGGATGCTTTTTACATAATTGACTTTTTCTCCCATTTCTACCTGTCCGAAATTAATTATAAATGCATGAACTAATCGAAACCCGTAATTTAATTACCTATTAATGATAATATCTGTCATAAAATGGGAGCACAGTAAAGCGTATTAATAGTTAAAAGAAAACAGGTAGAAATGGGAGAAAAAGTCAATTATGTAAAAAGCATCCACACCCCCAAATACTTAACTTGTATCCTTAAAATAATTAAACTTCTATAAAACAAAAATTCTGACGATTTTAGTTAAATGATGCAACTGCATTGTTTAAAAAAAAAATTGAAAAAACGGAAATTAAAATTTTGTAAGAATTTTATTTTCAAAACGAGAAATCATGCCATTGGGAAACTTTTGTTTTAGATTAAGAATTAATTAAACATTTTTTCTGGAAAAAATGTAGTTATTTAAGTTTAACACAGTTTTAAAAAATTACGAAAAAATTTTAAATAATTTTTTTTATAAGGTCTATCAATTACCTTTCTAATGAGCAACAAATGACTTATATCGGTTTAGTCAATCATTAGTAATCGGTAACCAAACATACTAATGTTTGGCCAACCAGTAAAACTTTGCGACCACTTTGTGTCATCCCCAGAGCGAAATTTCATTTTTCGAAAGAAACAGTATTTTTATTTTGTCATTGGCTATCTGTGTATGAAATTTCATCGAAATCAGAGTGGGTCAGTCCGGATGCTAGAACAAATGCTGTTGCGGTGACGTGAATTGCTCAGTGTGAAAATATGCCTGAAACTCAGATAGTATATGGTATTGCTTTTGGGATTTTCGAAATGTTTGTTTCTATTTCCGTACACTGAAAAAAACATGTCCTATTTCCAATCGAAATGCAATTGTTTCAAACTCACCGTGCGATCACATATGGCGAATGAAACTACGAAATTGCTTCAACAACTCTACAATTAGAAATCGATGAAGTTGAGACAATCACATGAAATATTTATGTGAAAATAAAATATAGTTCAATTAATCTCAAATACTTAAACTTTAAAATGAAAATTCATGATATAAGGCCAAAGAAATTTTTTTTCAGGGAAATAGTTATTATCTTTATTCAACTACTGTTATATTGGATATAACACTTTATATTTTAAATAAACCTCATTCTGTTGTTAGGAAAATTTTATCGTGTAGTTGTCCCAATCACAGTGAAATTGTTTGCAAATAATTTTTCTTTGCATGGATAATCAACTGCCAACTTCGAGATGAGGTTGTCATGAACTTCAATTTGTTTTTTCAGTGTAAGAAATATCAGAACACCATCAGAAGGCTGAAATTTCATCGATTTATTTAAACAAAATTATTGAGTAATCAAAAAGCATAGTAAAAAATAATTGTCGCGATCGTTTTGAAATAGGTCTTAATTTAAAACACTTGTACAATTAAATGTGAAAAACCCGCACTTGCCAAGATGTTGCGCGCTTGCCCGTTTTAAATGAAATATCCTACAAACCCCTGGTGTGTATTAATATAATCCTCATCTATTTTTGATAGAACTGAGAGCAACGCTATTGGTATTTAATTTGAAGTATCACATTTTGTTCCGTTTTTGGGGATAGGCTGGACGTTGGCTAACTTCCAGCATGAAAAAAAATATCAGATCTATGGGATTTGTAGAAAATTTTGTAAGAGTAGGTGCAAGATCTTTTAAAAATGTTTTTAGAATAATAGGAGGAATGTTGTCTAGACCGGAGGCTTTGCTAGTATTTAACCCCCTTAAAATTTTTTCGAAAAATTTTGGGTTTGAAATCAACTATCAAGAGCTTTCATATTAACTCCTGAAGACTGGATTTGTGGTATTTTTTTAGGAGTTTCCAAAACGGTCGTGTTCAAAGCAAAGCGTTCCTCGAACAATGTGGTTTTTCTTGCTGCATCAGTGACGATTAAATCACTGTCAATTATAGGGGAAAAAAGGATTTGGTGACTTGTAAGAATTAATAGTACTGTAAAAACTTTTGTCAGAAATTGACATGGTAGAAAGTTTAGCCGCTTTTGCTCTGTCAATTTTTGTTTTTTTTTGTTTACGATTATTTGGTTTGATATACTATTGGCCTGTAGATACTGGGAACAATCTAAGGGATTTTTGTTATGGATCCAAATATTAAATAATTTATGTTTGTTTCTAAGGGCCAATTTGGCTGTCTTCGAAAACTAATATTTTTGTTAGGGTTTCATTATCTAGAAGAGAACGAATTAATTGTATTGCAAAACATTTTAGTCAAACAAAATTTATTCCATATTATTATCTTATTTTTACATTTATTTTCACTCGGTAAAGTAATGAAGGTCCTCTGGTCAAAGTATTGAATTTATTTGTTTTTGATAAATGAGTTTTCGTTGGTACACTTTAAAGTATCAGAACATTTTGGGTGGATGAGACCACAATTGGATTTCCAACATTTTAAATCTAATTCTTGGTTTATTTGGGTTGCAGATTGACAGGCGCTTAGAAATATCTTTAATTCAAATATTTCGGCTTCAAATTTTTCAGAAATAATACACTTGAGTATGCGCAGATTTATTCCAATAGATGGTTCCGAAGGCTCATCTTTAGGTTTCGAGTAAATGTCGAGAAGCAATAAAATTTAAAAAACTGCTTTTTAAAGAAATGGTATACATCCAATTCCAAAAAAGGTGCTAAAACGAATCCAACAAATTCCAAACCCATATCAATCTTGTCGGAATTATTGCTAAAATATTTGCACTTAAAAAAATAAAAAAAACTTTTACAAAATCTTATATAATAATACGCTAACTTTGTACTTTGTACAGCCTAAGGCTTTTTTATTCGAATTTTCGCTGATTCCAAATTTTAACTGCTAACTGATATTAGTGTAGCCTAGATATGAGAGATTTTTGGGATTTTTCGGATCATAAATAAAAAAGTTATAGACGAATTATAATGTATTTTTGAATTCAACTGCCTCTCCTCAAATCAAATCAAATGGATCAAATGGAATCGTCCAAATCTTTTCTTTGTTTATAGTATTTTATATTTTCTTTTCAGTTTATGCATTGATCGAGGAGAGTATGGACGTTATTTTTCTTTGTTGTTTTATCTTATATATTAATACGTTGAATATTTAGATATATATTGTTTGTGAATGAAAGAGGATAAAAAATTCTTTATTGATTGTTGTTTTTTTTTCAGCGACGATTTTGTAATGTGTGTGTTTGGTATGATAGTTTGAGATCGTAAATTCATTGTTAGAATTTTTAATATATATTGTTTGTGAATGAAAGAGGATAAAAAATTGATTATTGATTGTTGTATTTTTTTCAGCGACAATTTTGTAATGTGTGTGTTTGGTATGATAGTTTGAGATCGTAAATTTGATTGTTAGAATTTTTAATACTAGGAGGGCCCGGCATGCTTCGCTACGCTTATAAATAAAGTTTTTGCGTAGACATTTTGTTGACGTAGAAGCAATGATTTCAAAAAGTGGTAATGAGAAATGCTAGCATATAATTTTTAATTTTTCTTTTAAATATATGAATGAAAAATAATCAGAACTCTAGCTGATCAGTTCGGATATATGAAAAATTAGCGATCAAATAAGTTAGAGATCAAATAAGCTTACTTGAAAACTTATTTGATCGCTAATTTTTCATATATCCGAACTGATCAGCTAGAGTTCTGATTATTTTTCATTCATATATTTAAAAGAAAAATTAAAAATTATATGCTAGCGTTTCTCATTACCACTTTTTGAAATCTTTTCTACGTCAACAAAATGTCTACGCAAAAACTTTATTTATAAGCGTAGCGAAGCACGCCGGGCCCTCCTAGTTTTTATAAATATGCAACATAAAAAATTTTTTGATAAAACTACAATTTTTTGCTTAAAAGCCACAAATAATTTGTAAATCAAATAAATTTGTGATTTTTTTAAATAATTTTTTTTTGTAATTTACAATACTTTAGTAAACCTAAAATTTACTTAGATTTTTCTTTAGTGTGAGAAAAACATTAATTTTAATTTTTATGAGCTTTTTATAAGTCGTGAAAAATAATTAATGAAAGATAATACGGTTTTCGCAAAGGAAGAGCGACGCGAATTATTTTCTTTGTCACACATATCTGGAACAAGTCGGTTGAAAACCATGGTGAGACATTCATTGTTGCTCAGCAATTGAATTCTTACTAATAAGCTTGATTGCTTGCTGATTTGAAGATATACAAATACACTATGGATGAAGCAAATCGATTTTACCTGAGCCTATATACTTCGCACGTTACACCAGAGTATCAATAGCAGCCCATCTTTTTAAGATTCGAGTGGCAAGATATCACTTTTCAAAAAGATTTTTTTAACAAAATCTGGCATCTCTGAAATGCCTTACCGATGTGAGTCTTCCATGATAATCGTAATCCTCAAAACTTTAATATTAGCGTTCAAAAAATCCTCAAAGAAAATTGATTAATATAGTGAGTATGCTTGTTAAGTAACCTTAGTTCCATAGTTAGCATCGTATCTTTCGATAGTCAGAGATCTTAATCTATAATTTCTTATGGTTAACACTAAACAATGGTTAAAATAAAAAAAATACTGAAAAATTATCGGTTAGGGGGGGTCCGGACACTTCCTTGTGCACCTGAGTTTCACTTGAAGACTTAAGTTAATTGTTTAGTTTTATATGGGTGCTCCCCATAAAGTGTTTGCCTAATTTACCAACCATATCGGTTGACTATCAGTTAACTGTGTTGATGGTTGTTAATGTATTGCTTAAAAGATGGGAAATATCATAGCACCGAAAATTCGTTTCACTGAAAAGTCGTTACATCACCGAAAATCATATAATCGAAAATTTAATTTATGAAATAGAAAAATCATTTGACCGAAATTCGTAAAATCCCTTTAAAGCGGTTTTTCATTAAAGCGAATTATTTCCAAAACACATACTTTAATTTTAATATGCCATTTCCTCGACAATCGAAAATTTAGTAATAAAAATTTCAACGAATTTTTAGAAATATAATATAAATCATTCTAATAATTAATATATACTGCAGATATCTGACTTAGGCATACCTTATTTTTCAATTGAATGATTTTTCGATGCAAATAATTATTCATTACTTCGAATATTTTCGATGTTATGATATTTCGGCAATATGATTTTTTATTCGATTTTATGAATTTTTCGATCAGTCGATTATTCCATACCCATCCATTTCCATTTCCAGTACATCGAAAAAATTTCGGTGCATCAATTTTTCGATGCAATGACTTTTCGACAGTGTGAACCTACGGTGTTATAATTTTCGAAGTTTTGATTTTCGGTTGTTTGATTTTTATTTTTCGATTTATTGATATTTTTTGAAGTAACGATTTTCGTTGGCATGATTTTTCGATGATATGGCTCGATCCGTAATCAATAATAAAATTCCTAAAGTAATCTTAAGAGACATAAAAATTAAATTTAAGTTAATTAATGCGATTTTTTTTTGCTGTATTTTGGATGACAAATATGTCATGAGCCTAACAGTATTGAAAGAATTAATCACATTTTACAGAACGCACGCCGACCTAGGTTTATCAGTCATTCTATTTCTCAAACTGTGCCTTATAAAAATCATTGCTGAAAATAATGCCTCGCACGCATATGTGGAAGAAAAATTGAATAAAGTCGTCGCTAGTGTATTTAAACAGTTAAAGGTTTTGAGAATGTTATGTCAGGTTTTCAATATTTCTTCTTTTCTTCTGCATTATTTTTGATTGTGCCCAATAATCGATATTTTTCAATAATTTCCAAAACATTTTTCAAATCTATAGGCTTTTGTTAGCTCTATCAAGATAGCGGACTAAAAATGTAGGCTACAACCAGGTCCTAGTCAGGCATTTGTAGCCAATTTGTTACGCCATTAAAAAATTTGTAGCCCCTGCCAATTTTGAGAAATTCAAGAAACCGTTATCTTAAATTAAAGTTAGCGGTTTTCACAATATCTCACGTTCTATTCATCCAATTTTAATTCTTAATACATCAAAATATGTAGGTGAACCTAATTTGTTACGGCATCAAAAAATTTGTAGCCCCCTCCAGTTTTAAAAATTCAAAAAACCGTTATGTTATATCTAAGCTAACGGTTTTCAAAATATCTCACGTTCTATTCATCTAACTTCATTTCTGAATACATCAAAATTTGTAGCCGATTTGGAACCAATTTGTTACGTCATCAAAAAATTTGTAGCCCCTATAATTTTGAGAAATTCAAGAATCAGAGGTTTTGAACGCGTTATATTTTAAATAATTTTTGCAGGCTTTACGAGCTTATAATAAGCTTATTATTCCGAGGATCGGAGGTTAGTAACCACTGCTCCAAAATATTTACGAACATAGAAAAGTAGAAAAAGAAAACTAACTTGAGGAA
The DNA here is from genome assembly GCA_963693315.1 of Diogma glabrata. Classification (NCBI taxonomy): domain Eukaryota; kingdom Metazoa; phylum Arthropoda; class Insecta; order Diptera; family Cylindrotomidae; genus Diogma; species Diogma glabrata. Next base: position 115,468 of record CAVNZG010000069.1, read on the forward strand.
TCAAAATAAACAAAACGCAGAGCAGAGGAGTTTTCGACTTATAAACTGTTGAAAAAAATATATCTTTCGCGCTCAATAGACGAAGTAGAAAATTAAATAAAAAACTAAGAGGATTATTATCTATCAATGTGGTTCAAAACTGGAGGCGGCTACAAATTTTTTGATGACGTAACAAATTGGTTCCACATTGGCTACAAATTTTGATGTATTCAGAATTAAAATTGGAAAAACAGAACGTGAGATATTTTGAAAACCGCTAGCTTAAGTTTAAGATAACGGTTTCTTGAATTTCTCAAAACTGGAGGGGACTTCACATTTTTTGATGACGTAACAAATGATGACGTAACAAGCTAGCGGTTTTCAAAATATCTCACGTTCTATTCATCCAATTTTAATTCTGAGTACATCAAAATTTTTAATCAATGTGGAACTAATTGATTACAAATTTTGATGTATTCAGAATTAAAATTGGATGAATAGAGCGTGAGATATTTGGAAAACCGCTAGCTTAGATATAATATACCTGTTTTTGGAATTTTTCAAAACTGTAGGGGCTACAAATTTTTTGATGCCGTATTAAATTGGTTCAACATCGACAACAAATTTTGATGTATTCAGAAATAAAATTGGAAGAATAGAACGTGAGATATTGTGAAAGCCGCAATCTTAAATTTAAGATAACGGTTTCATGAATTTCTCAAAATTGGAGGGGGCTAAAAATTTATTGATGACGTAACAAATTAGTCCCACATTAGCTACACATTTTGCTGTATTCAGAAATAAATTGGTTTAATAGATCGTGAGATATTTTGAAAACCGCTAGTTTAAATTTAAGATTTTTCAAAAGCTAGGGGTGCTACAAATTTTTTGATGACGTAACAAATTGAAGCCTAATCGGTTACAAATTTTGATGTATTAAGAACTAAAATTGGATGAATAAAACGTGAGTTATTGTGAAAACCGCTAGTTTAAATTTAAGATAACGGTTTCTTGAATTTCTCAAAATTGGCAGGGGCTACAAATTTTTTAATGTCGTAACAAATTGGCTACAAACTGGCTACAAATGCCTGACTAGGTCCTGGTTGTAGCCTACATTTTTATTCCGCTATCTTAATATAGCAGCCTTGGTTTCCATGCGGAGCATGATTAAAAATAAATCAGTTGCAAAACATAACAACATTTACACGTGTCAAGACCTCCTAAAGTTGTTTAAACTATTTTTAGATGGCAGTCTGAATGTGTGTGTGTGTGTAGCTTTGTACGATTTCCAAAATTTGTCCGACTCTTTCTTAACTTTGTGGGATCTGCCGAAGATATGTTTATATCAGACGAAAATTTTTAACCTTTTTAAGCGATTTTGATGGGCCTGGGTATGTAGCGTTAACCCACGTATGTGGGTATGTTTTGTTAACCCACTTAAGGTTGATAACTTCCGTTATACAATTTTTTCACTTTTTTTATTCGATAAAAAAATTTTCTCTGTTGACTCACTCATAGCCCTCGTTCATAATAAGCTTTTCGTGCAACTCTTATACATGTTCTTGATCTGTACAAGAACTGATTAGTTTTCTGGTGTTTTTCATAAATAAAGCAGTACGGGTCTTTCAAACCACTAATCGATTTTATCTTCAGTAACTCCAGACGCTATTTGGAAGACTCACAATAACTCTGCAATTCACTTTTTGGTTTGAACAATCGGGTAAATAATTTTCGTTAAACTTCTAGTGTATTAACAGTGTCTAAATTTATAAAAAAGTAAAATCTATGCCAATCGATGTATAAAATGATCACTAAGCTCACAGAGCACAATATATTTGGAATTTGTGTTGCCAACGTTTCCAATATTCTTTTTTTTGAATTTTCTTAACTTAATATTTTCATCTTTTCAGATAACCTAGGAGTTATTATGTTTTTTGTCTGGATATGATTATTTTGCTTAAAATAAAATCCATTTGCCGCAAATCTCAATAATCTTTGCGTTGGCATGCTGCTCCCCAGCTCTCTAGCGGTAAAACGGTTAGAACTTTACCCTATCGGTATCGCGAGCACACGATCGATGTGGGTTTAATATCTCCACAAAGACTATCACAGATCAATATGGGGTCTCAGAACCGGTGGGACCTAACCAATCCAAGAAAATACTATACAAACTACTAAAAATATAACCCGATTCATTTGCTTTTCATCTTTTAAAGAAAAAATTATAAAAACTAATCTCCTTTGAAATGCACATGACGAGCCACGTGTCTTAACTTCAATTTTAAAGGAATACATTTTTTTTTCGGAAATCAAAGATAGATTTTTTTTCATATCGTAATTATTATTTTTTTTTTCTATTACCACTCTGGAACAATGGTGAATATTTGTTGATTTTATGAGAACAATTTTATTTTTGTATTATTATTGGTTGTTTGATTTTATATTATAATAAAAGTAAGGGGAAGTATTTACATCGTAAACTATTTTATTTTCATTTTACATTGATTTCTCAGTCCCACGATGAAGTTTTTCATGAGAATGAGAAAAATGAAGATTTTAAAATACAGATTTAGGATTAACTTAAAAGACATACGCTAAAATCGAATTGTTTAATGTTTTATGTGAAAGACGTAAATTTTATTCATGGGTTTAGAGACGCTAGTGGTTCAACAATTATTGAAAGTCATTATTTAAAACGCTTCAAGAGCAAAGTGACACGTTTAAGGATGAAATACGCCAAATCCTAACTCAAAATAGTTTAACATTGCAGAAGAAAGTATTGAAAAGAATCTGATCTACATATTTTAATCTAATTAATAAAATTCAGGAAGAGTTTCTACTGAAAATAAAGAGTCTGCAATTCTGCATGAATCTTATGCTCACTAATGCTCTGCTACTTATCATTAATACTACGTGCATGATTTCACTACGAGTTTTTATCTATTAAATAAAAATGAGAAAATTTCAAACTAGACTAAATTTTTTCAATGCTTGGCTTAAATATGTATTGGCATACTCAAATACAGTTCTCGAGACTGGCACTAATTTCGGATAGATGCCGGATTTCTATGAAGTACAACAATAAAATTGCATTTGTTTTAATAAAATGTGAATGAATTACAATAATTGTTAACCGTAAAAACAAGCTTTCGTTTAAGACTAACTCTTCTTCTGATGATGAATTCACTTTGAAGAACCACCAACGATTTTCGTGCAACTAAACAGCATAAAGATTTACTGTGCTCATTCAAGCGTTTTACTCACTGCGAGAAATAGCACCGGTTTGCGAACAGACGTAAGTCTGTACGTAACCTAACTTATTTGTTAGGATGTGGGAGAAATACGTTACGCAAAAAATTTACAGTATAAAATCCTGATGATTTTAAACAAAAAAAATATACAATGCGGTCAAACCATTTTAAATATAGGGTCACTACATTAGCACAATAACTTATTTCCTTCTTTTATCTTATTCATTATAAAAACTTTGACCATGTAATAAAAACTATCCATTGTCCATTATAATTATGTTAACAATAATTTTACGTCCAAACCCTTAAAAACTGTCACAATCCTTGTTGACTTTATTATATCGGTTTTTGTTTTTGTTATTATTGGTGTTGTTAAGTTTACCCATAAAATCTGGATGATTTTCAATAACTAATATAATATTTTATTTTTATGATATATTATAATAAAAGTTCAATAATAAAATTATGTCAATGTGAACAATATTTTATTAGAATTTATGTGAATTCATTAAATCAATTATTAAAATTTACAATCAAAAATATTTACGTATAATTGGAAATTTGATTGAAATAAAATAAAATTGATTATATTCATAAGAAATTAAACGGATTTGTAAGTATCGTTTTTGGGATTTATGGACAGAAAAGTGTATAAAGGAAAATTTTAAATGTTTTTTTGGGTAAATTTAAATTAGGGATTTCGTTTGCTTGTTAAAGCAGAAACGTGTATTTGTTAAAATTATAAGAATTAAAAAATTAATTTTCATGAAGATTAATGTTAATAATTGAATTAGATCTTTACAGGTCGATAAAGTTTGGAGATATTTGCAATAATTGGATTATTGCAAATTAAACTAAGCAACAAGAGCAGCACCATCAACAATAAGCTAAAAAAGTTGTTAAAACACAAAAACACAACGAGTTGTAGAATGAAGCTACAAATAGTTGAAGGATATAATAATAAAATGATAAACGCCTTATTCTTGTTAAATTGAGTTTTATTTCACTAAATACATATTTCGAAAGGTATGCTTTCATCGACAGTAGTATCTAAAAAACTTGAAGGATATGTTCAAAATTTATCAACAAAACATTTACAACAGAAGAATTAGAACTGCTAAATAAAGGTTTGAATTTCGCGCCACCTAGTCCACACAGCCCGATATGTATCAGATTTATAATTCGCCGTTAAACATTTACCCAAAGTGACATGAATTTTGCGCTTACCACTTTTGTTCTATGCTAGTGACAAACATTAAATTGCACAGCTTTTTTCTTATAATAATTAAGTAAATGGTTTTCAAACCTTATAAATGTAATAATCAAAATAGCATGATCAAAAACTTTCACACCTGCGGATTGATTGTATTGTACTCAAGTTTTTCCAGATAGCGCGATGATCAAATTGACATTACTTCATATACAAATTAAAACAGTAGGTTTAAAGGAATTGCAATTGAATTCGGTTCTGAATCCAGGAACAGAACTGTTTAAGATGTAATGTACCTGGATCAGAATGATATTTTCATCGTTTTTAGGACTTTTGAGTAGTTGCGCATACAAAACGGTGATATCACAGTCTCCATTCATTTTGAAAAATTTTACTAGGGTTGGTGCACTAATTACCATTAACATAATTTAAAGATCGAACACTCCAAAACCGTTTTATATTCATTCCACGTCCAAATTCGAGCAACGGGTAAAAATATTGTTCTGATTTTGGCTGTCTGGTCTCATTTTGTGAAGAGAAGCTTCAGTTACAAAAAGGCTACAAAACCGTTATCACGTCTACCCGAATTCTGTAAAAATCCCACTAAATTTAAGGTAACTTAAAATGTTATATAAATGTTTGACTAAACACATCGTAGCAAGTGACTTCCTCCTTACGTATAGTGAAATATTCCTATTTGCAGCGCATGAACTGTTACCAAACAGCAGATAACCTGTAACTCATCGAAACATGTTTCGTTCTGGCCTTTGGTACCGATAATGCTACTCTGTGACATACATTTATCACTACTTAAACGTTGATTTTTTGTGTCGACTTAACTTATTTTCAACAGAACTTAGTTTAAAATTTAGTTTAAACGACCGCCTATTTCGAAATTTACTCAAAAAAAAAAAAGAATATTCATATATAAAGAAATTTTCTAATTATTTGCTAATATATTTCGACTCCGGCCTTTAAATTAAAATAATCCATTTCAACAAACATAAAATATTTATGTGTGCTACAGGTTAATCAACCAATGATTAACAATTTATTAGTTAATTGCTTTGCTGCGTGATGCGTCACTCAATGTTAACTAATAATAGATGTTTCTATATACATGAATGATCAGAATTTTTGTAATGTAAGCCTTGGTCATAAAGTTATACGTAGATATAATACGGTTGTGCATTTTTTAAAAAATTGAATGTTTGGCTGTAGTTGTAGAGGAGAATATTTTCTCGTTTGAGTAGAATTGTTTATTGAGATAATGCAGGGAAATTTTTAATTTGTGTACGATGAAAGGGATAATAAAGAAAGAAACAATAAATGGAGAAATTTTACTATTTTTACTCGATTAAATGTTCGATCGGATTTTTATGTAAATATTTATCAAATAGTGATCATTATGTAATTTGAATTAAAAGTGCCAAGTTATTTAATATTAAAAGAATAAAAAAGAATTTTAAATTTGATAATAATAATTAAAGTTTATTTGAAAAAAAAAATCAGAATTTGTTGTTTGTTAAATATAAATTTAACCGTTTTATGATCAATAGTATAATTTTTATGAATAAAGAGTTTGAATAACTAAACATTTTTCGAATAGTATTTTAATTTTATTTGATTGTTCTATTAGAAATCATATATATGTTGATACTGTACGCAAATAAATTAGTAGTAACTGGCCGATGGTGTACAACCGCATGGATGGAGCTGATATTATATATAAAACCAAAGAAATAAATATACTATGGTATGGAAACATGTAACGGCGGATATATTGGGAGTATAGAATATTTGGCAAAATATACAGAATGAAAGGAGACTAAGATCACAATTACTATTCAGTCGATTATCTGCAACTAATATTTAGTATTTCATATGGTGGATTTCACAAGGAGAAACAAACAATTTAAAATTAAAATGCAATAATTAAAAATATACTTTTTACTGTTTATTTTTAACTTTTTTATTTTATTAATAATAATATAAACTTCCTTATAGTAACAAATTGAATTTTATTTTTTATTTTATAGAATATCGATTTCGACTTACGTCATCCTCAGTTCTTAAATTATTATTACAACTTTTGCTTAAACTATTACTTATATACTATTTCAACTACTATTTTTTATTATTACATCATATATTTTTTTAGTTTTAGTGTTGATTTTATCATTTAAAATGTTGTTATTGTTAGTATGTTTATATATTTCTATTTCTTCCAATCTATCTAGATGTTGTCCTTTTCTTTTTTTATGTAATATGTTTAAATTTGTGTTGATATTGGTGTATTTGTGTTTTTCTATTTTTATATGTTGGGCATATCTGAATTTTGGATCGCTTCTGTTAATTTCATTGGTGTGCTCAATAAATCTTTTTGTGAAGCACCGCCCCATCTAGCCTATATAAAATTTACTGCAGTCGTCACAGGTAAGTTTATAAACACCTGGGTCTAAGGTTTGGGTTTTTTTGGTTTTTAGGTAATTTTCTATTTGATTTTTGATTTTGTAAGCTGCAATATATCCATATTTTTTTAGTTTTTTGCATTATTTTGAATGTTGTTTTGTTGTATGTTACGCCTACGTATTTTTTGCCTGCTAATATTTCTTCATTTTTCAATGTAGTTAGGGTTTGCAAATTTTTCTTGTTCTTATATTTTCTATTTAATGTATCAATTATTTCGTTTTTATATCCGTTTTTACTGGCTATGTATTTTATGTTATTTAACTCGTCTTGATAATTTTCTGCAATCATAGGTATATTGTTCAATCTATTGATCATGTGGTTGTGGGCAGCTGGTTTATGTTGGTATGGATGATGTAATTTAATATTTATTGTTTGATCCGTTTTGGTTGGTTTTCGGAATATTTTGAATGTGTGTTTTGAATTTAAATTTTTGATTGATAAATCCAAAAAATTTATTGTGTTATTTTCTTCATTTTCCAACGTGAATTTAATGGAAGGTTCTATGCTGTTTATGTATTGGTGTAATAGATTAAGCTGTCTATTCGTTCCTTTGAATAATAAAATTATATCATCAACGTAGCGATACCAATAAATAATTTTTTCTTTGTGTGGATTTAAGTTATTATGTATATATATTTTGTTTCAAAATCGTTGAGATATATTTCGGCTAAAGTTCCAGATAGTGGGCTTCCCATAGGTAATCCTTCTGTTAGGTGATAATACTCATTGTTATGTGTGAAATAGTTTTGTTTTGTTATTTCGGTTATTATATTTGTTATTTCTTGTGTATCTGTTGGGTTTAAACCATTTTTTATTAACATATTTTTTGTTATATTTATTGTATCTTTTATTGGTATGTTGGAATACATGTTGGTTATATCAAACGATGCTAATTTTGCGTTGTGGGGTATTATTATTGGTTCTGTTCTATTGATTAATTCTGTGTTATTTTTGACTGAATAACTGTTATCCAATTTTATGTGATATTTCAATAGTTTGTTTATGTACTTCGCTATTCTGTATGTTGGTGCTGTGGTGAAATTGATTAATGGTCTTATCGGTGTATCTGGTTTGTGTATTTTTGGTAATCCTCTTATACTTGGTGCTGTTGGTTTTATCATTTTGTTATACCTTAAGTTTTTGTCACTTAATATGTTGATAGATTTGTTGATAATAGTTTTTATTTGTGCATTGAATTCATTCGTTGAATCTTTACTTAATTTTTCGATCTTGTTATTAGTGATGTATTCATCTATCTTATTGTTGTAGTCTGTAGTGTTTAAGATGACTAATGTATTCCCTTTATCTGCTTTGGTTATTGTGGCACTGTTTTGTTTTATCTTGTTTTGTATACTGCGTATTGTCTTTATTTCTTTTTTGTTGTTGGTTTTTTAATTGTTTAAGTTGCTATTTTTTACTGATATTTCATTAACCATTATTGATCTGATTTCATTTTGGTGGTGAATGTTAGTTTTCAATATTGAATTTTCTATTTCTAACAGATTTTCATTTAGTTCTTTTGTTGTGTTGTTTGGTTGTATGCCGTATTTCAATCCTTTTTCTAATAGTTAAGTTTCTTGATCGTTAAAGTGTATTTCAGTGTAATTTTCTATTCTATTGTTATGTTGTGGCGGTCTATATTGATTTATTATGTTATTATGATGAGTTCCCATTTCTATTAGTTTTGATTCTTTTAATTTTTTTAATTTCAACTTTATGTTTTCACTTTTCTTTTTTATCGTGCTTTCCATATCCTTCTTTACCGATTCCATTATTATTTCATATTCTATTTGATGATATTGTTTAGATATTAGTAATTGTAGGTTGTATACTTCTAATGTTATGTAATTTAGTTTTGTGTAAAGTTCTTGAATTTGTTTTGTTAACCATGTAGTTTCTGCTGTTTGTTTAGCTATTTGTGCGGCTTTGGATCTATTGTTGACTTTGATGTTAATATATGTAGGCATTATTCTATATCTCTTTCAGCATCGGTTGAAATGTAAATTTAATTTGTTTTGTTGTAATTTTACTAATTTCTAATAATACTAAATAATAAACAATTTAAAGTGGATCATCATTACATATGTACCTACACATAACGTAACCTTTATTTTTGAGTTTTTATTAATTTATAGAATTGTTGTGGGATTTTATTATAAAAATATTGTGTTAGGTTTTCTTTTAGGAATAGAAGTTTTTATTACATCCATAAGGAGGATTTAATCAAGAGGTATCAAGTATCGTATTAAGAGATATTTGCAAAATTGTATCAAGAGATATTTGCAAGCATATTTTAAGTTGAGAAAAAAATGAGATTTTGTAGAGATTAATTATTTTAATTTAAATATTACCCTCTAAAGGTGAATGTCTAAATCTAAACACATTCAAACCTACTCTACTGTCCTATTTTTGAAACTACTACCAGCTAGTCCAATATAAAAGAATTGCAATCATTAGCGGACAACTTGTAAGCCTTACGTTTAGACTTCTTTTCCAATAAATTAATTACAACAAAATTATTGGCGATTGTTAAATAATCAAAGAATACACCATTCATATCGTTATATCTAGAAATAATATTACCAAGTTTCTGGCTTACTCATCATAATGAATTTTTCGTATGTTTGTAGAATTAGTTGTTGTTTCTTTAACATCAATATCTCCTGCAAAAATAGCAGCAGCAGTGTACGCAGAGAGGTTCACTGTATCGTGAGTTGTAAAGAATCCATTATTAGTGATTTCATTTTTTTCAAACTTTTGAATTAATGAAAAATTTCTTCGAAAATCTGACTAAGTTGACGTTAATAGTCGGCTCTTTATCAACGTTGGGATTCCAGAAAATAATAGAAAGATAAGTAAAATTTAGTAAACTTTAAGGTTTCCCAAATTCAGTGTGCTGCACGTATGTGCATAATGTGCGTATCATGAAAAAATTTCACGTTTTGAAAAATGAAAATTTTACTAATCCGAGGTAACTTTGAAATTAAATTGCTTAAAAATGGCTATACCGATTTCATCAAACTTTTTTTGTTTGTTAGGTGAGATTAATTAATCCTTAGAAAAAATAGTAATCAGAGTTTATTTAATTAATTTTAAAATTAAAACATTAAAAAAAACTGCTTTAAAGATGGAGCTGGGGCAAAGTTCAATTAAATTTTAACTTGTTTTTTTTTTTTGAAAAATATCTCTATCTTTAGAGAGAGACGTTCGTTCGTTTTCTTGAGATAATAAATTTTAAAGATTTTCCGACTGAAATTCTAATTTTTCATAATTTTTTCGAACTTCTGTGGTGAAAATTTTTTGTTAATACAAATAGTATTTTTTATTTTGTCCATATACTACTTATATGCCAAGTTTTAGGAAAATCAAAAATTATCAAATTCAAATTTGGACTTTTTTTTCCTATGTAGATCACGTTTTTCATCTATATTGAATTTAGAACTCCGACAAATTTTCAGATAATTTCTTAGAAATATCAAATACCTACAGAAATTTGTTTTATTGAATCAAACACGTGTTGCATGCACGCGGATACATTTCATTGTTCGACAGTGTTTATGTGTTATTGGTACAACCATAGCAATTTACAGGCCTTAGTACACAATAACTTTTTCCTACAGGCTACAACGGTTATCAACATGAATCCTCCAATAATTGTAGGACACTAAGAATTTCTTTTTCAAAACTATACTCCCAATTTCATATTCTACCTCATCTTCCCTTTAAAAAATTTTAAACAAAATTTGACAAAAAAACCAAAGATAAAAGTAACAGATGTAAGAATTTCACTATATTAAGTTAGTTTAATTGAAATCAATTGATGACCACCTATTGTAAATTTTACAGTTCTAAATAATACATAATTGTTGTGTCATTTTAGAAAAATAAAATAAAAATTTCAATAGCATAACCACCAACACAATACATAATATTTGTATTCTTAATTTCAATAACTTTGAAAAAAGTAACATCCTACCATCGATACCAGTTTCCCTTTCGTATTTTCTTTAGGGTTACTGTTAACATTTTACAATGATAATTCTATGAAATTTTTAATTGATTGAAGTGGAAGTTTGAATTAAAAAGCAAGAATTATAATATTTGAATGTTTATTTTGGTCAGTTGAAACACTTGACTTGATATTGACCAACACACAGTTTCGCTAAGAAGTAGTTACTTAAAAAGTGAAATAAAGAAAATATTTAGTTAAAAATTGTTTAGTTTCGGAATTATTTTTTGTACTTTAAAAAAACATTTCATTACTTATAAGAGTTTAAAATTTAATTTAATTAGTGAAAAATGCTTTCATTTACATTTTACGTACATAAACAAGGGCACAGTTGTGTTTTTATAGATTTTTTCTTATGTACATATAATAAGTTTTTTGTTTTGTAAGATTGTTCAAACTAACAATTTCTATTAAATAAGGAATCGCTTATTCCCGAAATAATGCTTTTGCAAACAAAGCTATTGATTTTCTTATAGTATGCGCTATAATGGCACCATCTCATTGAAGCCATTGCGCAGAATAGTTATCCACAATTTAAAAAAAAAAAATGAAACATTGCCTATAACTCTTTTAGACGAGAAACACCGCCACGAACAATTCACAGTAGTCCACAACCTCTACAATTGTTTGTTTGCAAAACTTTTTAAATGAAAACAGGCTTAAGTATTCATTATATCGAAATGTAAATAAAATGTGGCTTTTATCTGCTTTGACTGAAATAAATGGCATAATTAAGACTTGACTTGATCGTTGTAATCAGCTAATTTTAATTATGTACAAGAGCCAAGAGAGTTGTGTTAGGTTATCAGTACAAGAGAGTTGTGTTGGGTTATATTAGAGCCTCATACCTAAAGGAATGTGCTGAGGCACAAATTTAACCTAACGCAAACCTCTGTTTTGGAGAAAATTCACCCTCCATTTACACACTTTCAGAAAGAAATGTCTTGAAAAATTTTGAAATTTGTAATTAAAAACTAACAAATACGAGAATGAGACTGTTGGATCGAGTATAAAAAACAATCCGAAAAAATTTGAAATTATTGTTATTGCAAAATTATTCTTACAATTTTAAAATTCTTCTAAAATTTTATTTCAAAAAACAAAACTTTTATTGGCGAGGAAAAAAATTGTTCCAATCAAGAATTCGACAAAAACTATATATAAAATTTTATTTCAAGAAAAATGTTTATAAATAAATTTAGTTTCAATAAAATTTATTAAGTAAAAAATATGAAAACAAAAGACAGTGAATGATTGTCTAATTTCGCTCGAAACCCAAGTGATTATAAAAAAACACCAAAAACCAAAGAGATCTGAATTTGTCTAGAACCGACGACCAGACGAATCAGTAATCACCCATCACCAATAAGGCCCATTATTTTTTAACACCCCTGTCATCTGTTACCACCTCTACCACCTCCAACATCTCCGACAGCACCAAACTCCACTCTTAATCTCAAGCTCGGTAGTTTGGGCCCCACGTTGGGCGCTATCTTGCAGTAGGGTGTTACTCTCCTAATGCCCAGCATTGTCGTCATACATTTATTTGGCTAGATAAATAAAGTATAACGCTATCTTTAACCGACTAACATGCGGGCTGGTTCTACAACCACGATGTTGACACATCAAGAAACTGACACGTTAAAAAAGTGATCGAAATGCGTCAGACGCCAATTCATCGATGACTTGAGATAAATAAATTGATAAAAAGTAACCGCGTTTCGCTCTCACACCACAACGTTTACACGAATATGTTGTAGGCAAATGAAATTTAAAAAATTTTGGACCAAATTAGAGTCAAGAATGTGATTTAACACAAGGCCTGATATTGGGACTTTCCCTACCACTGATCAATCAATAAAAACATATAAAAAAATATTAAATATTATCATAGCTAAATTTAAATAAATTTAATACAAAATAAACTAAAAATGTCCAAGGAAAAAGTTTTAAAACATATACCAAATTTATCACTATTATCAAAGTTTTTCAGCCGAGAAGCGATAACTAAGCTATAGTTGAAATGTTTTTAACTATATATTTCTAAAATGGATATTGCTCTAGTGATTTTTGACCAAATAAAATTTTATCAAATTTAATCAGGATAAATAAAGCAGACCCATGGCAAGGCATTTCGTATCAGAGCCTGATAAGATTGCTCAACTAGGGATCAAATACGAAAAACCAAATCAGGGTTGGATATATTCAAATAAGGTTAATCCTAAATGGGAGCTTGGTCTTTCTGATGAGGCCCTGACTGTATGCAAGCTTTCCCTAAATGCTCGGGAGATTTAAGAGCAAAAATTGGAATACATAATATTTTTCTCAACTCAATCGATTGTTGTAATTTTTTTAATATTGGAAATATAAATTAAATAGTTGGAATTAAACTCTTATTGCTGAAGGTCATTATTACCCGAAACACTTCCTACTACCAACACCTTTCCAAATCGGTTGCAGTGGTTGTAATTCCTATTACACAACACATTTTATCAAAAAATATTGCGACGCTGATGCACAAGCTGACTTTATCACAGCTCTTGATATATATGGGACGATCCACGTCAAACGGGCCACCGCTTGAGAGGTTTAAAAAAACGTGTGATGGCTCTAAATTTTTGTTATAATTTTCTCTTTGCAATGAACTGTGGCGTTTTAAAATTTTTCAAAATGGCGCCTTCAAAATGGAGCGTTTATTCCGGAATTTTTTAGCATCGAACGGGGAAACTAATTACTAACAAGTACTATTACTTTAAAAAAATGGATTGTTAATTTTTAAATGATTGTAGAAGCGCTGTCGTTAAAAATTAATATGATTAGTATAAAAAATTTCAACATAGCGGCTACTAAATGGCGCCAATTTCACCAAAGCGTTTTTTCAGGCAAAAGTGCTTATTTTACAATTCTACAGCATAAATATTATATTATAAGTTTCGAATAGTTGAAAAATCAGTTTCTCAAATAATTTTGATAGTTATTCAAAATGGCCGATTCAAAATTGGCGCGTTTTTCCATCAAATAAACGAATATATTAGCAATAATTAGTTTTGAAAAAACTAATTGCCTTAAGATAAATATTAGTTACTATTGAAAAATCATGCTCAAGAGATTTGATAACATCGTTTTGATAAAAAGCGTTCAAAATTTCAATAGAAGTTTACTCTGACTGTTTCAGCTGACTGAATTCTCTAGTTTTTTTTTTTTTTATAAAAACACGGGTATAAACGGGTATAAAAACACCTTCTACATTGCCATATTATGTATGCGAATAAATTGAAAAGCATCAACTAAGGTATTGCGGACTATAATAAATATTTCAAAATATTACATTACATTACAAATATGCCTGTATTTTCAATAATATTTGCCGGATCGATTTGAGATTTTCGGAGAATATACTCAAATATATGTACTTTCCGACAATGCACTAAAAGTAACATCGCTTTTTTGAATTTTCTAACTCTGTATAATCTTAAATAAAATAAATAAATAATTTTAGGAAGATGTTTAAACTTTAAGTATCAACATTTTCGCAGTGATCATTGAATGAAGTAAAACCAAAAAGAAATAGTGTTTCTTACTAAAATTTTATTTAAAAAGGAAATGCGTGTTTTAGTTTGTTGTGTGATAAACCTTGAATAAGACATGTTGTAATAGTACTTGTAATGTACTTTTTAGTAATTAGTTTCCCCGTTCGATGCTAAAAAATTTCAGAATAAAGCTGACTCTCCATTAGTCTTTTGCATCTTTTTTCTAGCCTTCCATTAGTCTTTTTCATCTTTTTTCTAATAGAACGAGAAACCATGATCAATTTTCTAAAGAGAAAGTAAGACGAATATCTCAATTTTTCATGGAAAATAGTATATTAAGAAACTAGTTTCATAATCGACGATTTTATCGCACGCAATCTGTTTAGAAAACGACCCGCGCAGCGGGGAGTTTTCTAAAGGATAAGTGCGATAAAACGTCTTATGAAACGAGTTTTTTATACTATTTTTTCTATTTTGCATTTTTTGTCTTGAAATTTTAAAAAATATTTTTTTATGTGTAATGTTTTAAAGAAAATTTCTAAAAATTTCAATTCAAAATAGTAAGCTCTGCGTTTCATCATATTTCTATATATTTTTTTATTGCAAAACTAGCTTTCATAAAATGTGTATTTTATTAAAATATAGTCAATTTGATATTTTGTTATTATTACTAATTATTTTAATTAATTAAAATATTTAACACTAATTTAGATTATTTTTTAATAATAAGATTAATTATAAGAATAATTTTATTTATATAATTATTCGTTTTAACTTTCACTGACATTTGTATGACCAATGTGACCAACCTTGAAAAACAAAACTTTGCGTATCTTAATGAAGGCCATTTCGATACGCATTTGGGTATCGAAATGACTTTATTTTAGACGCAAAATAGAAAAAATATTTTATAGGATTGGAATTGTGACATTTCACCATTATTTTTAATAAACATCTAATTTTATTATATATTTTTAACAATGTCGTATCCAACATAGACTGCTAAATAATTTTAAATATATTTTTTCAGTGTAAAAGTCGTCTTTTTCCATAAAAAAAAGTCTTGCTCTATAGACTTTTTTTTATAGGGTTGAAGGCGCCATTTTGAAAAATTTTTAAATGCCACGTTTCATTGCAAAGAGAAAATTATAACAAACATTTTGAGCCATCACACGTTTTTTTAAACCTCTCCAAATTTTGGTCGCAGCGGTGGCCCGTTTGACGTGGATCGTCCCATATATATACAGAACTGTTGTGAACCGTACTAAATGCTTATGTACCAAGTTTCATGTAATTCGATTCTCAGGTAGCAACAAACATTGAAAAAATGGTGACACAATAAACAGGTGTTCGGGAGGCCCCCACCACTTTTCCCAATATTGTCCAAAAAATAATCAGTTCTTTTTCTGTTAAGTCTCCATCTTTTTTCAAAGTGTCATTAAAATTGATTAATGAATGAAGTCTGTATATGCTCCCATCAAACTTTAAAAACAAAGTGTGAAAAGTCAGCATTTGTATGGTAGACCCCCCTCCACTTTGATTAATGTGTTCCAAAAGATGATAATTATCTTCTCAAGCTAATTGAAACCTTTTTCATAAGTTTCATCATAATCACTTCATAATTGTAGGCTGTAGTGTGCATAACCACACAGACAAAAATTCAAAAATTACAAACAAATTTTCTACCGGAAGTGAAAACCGGAAGTTGGGACGCAGAACTGTTGTGAACCGCACTAAATGATTATGTATCAAGTTTCATTCAATTCGATTATCAGGTACAGATGTTATACAGCTTTCAAAAAAACAGGTGCTCGGGGACCCCCACCACGTTGTTCACTATCGCTCAAAAACTAATCAGTTCCTTGCCATACATATTTGCATCTTTGTCCAAAGTGTCATCAAAATTCTTTCACGAACGAATGTGGTACTCCCAACATAAAAAACATGGGGAAAAAACCGCCTGTTGTATGGTGGACCCCCAACCCTTTATCCAATGTACTCCAAAAGTTGATAAAATTTTTCTCATGTTACTTGAAAGCTTTTACTAAGGTTTCATGAAAATTAAACGGTAATTGTAGGCTACAGATGGGATAATCACCTGAAAAAAAACTTTTAACCAGAAGTGACAAACTGGAAGTTGGTATGCAGAAATATTGGAAACAGTACTAAAACCTTATATACCAAGTTTCCATAAGATTATAATCCGGGATTAGAAGTAATTTTAGATTTAAGCTTAGAGGTGTCGGGAGATTCCCCGCCATTTTGTCCCAATTTGAAATGAATCCAGATCTTACATTTTCAAGTGAACCTGCATCATTTGCCAAAGTTTCATCAAGATCTTATGCAGGAATGTCACGCACCCACACACAGACGTACACCAAAATTTTTATTGGCTATTTAGACAGAGAATGGTCCAAAACAAAATTTGGGGTATGTAAGATTTTTTTTTCTCGATAGATTGCATTACTTCACACAATTTAAAATTGTGTTGAAGTAAAAAGAAGACAATTTCTCTCTGTGGTGTCTGAAAACCAGTTAAAACTCCTAATAGGGATGCCATGATTACATCTGTCAAATCAACGATTATACGTTGATATAATTAATCTAAATCTGAGGATGAAGTTCAGTTTACACACTGAAAAAAATTGTAGGTAAAATACAACGAACAATGGTCGGTTGAATTCATTTAAAGGAGACGTTGTTTGATTTTGATTGATTTAACAAACATGGCTGTTAATTGCCAGTTTCAGCAAACATGTTTGTCAAATATTTTGAACAACTTTTACAAGCTGTTCGTTGTTGAATGAAATAAACATTAGTCAACATTATAAAATATAACTGTGAAAAAATTTTCCAATAAGCAAGAGCATCTCTGCCAGTGAACAGGATTTTTCAAAGTGAAAGAACTCCAAATTTAAATAAGTCCCACAACCTTACTTTTTCTTTCCAACCGATGTATTAAGATCATTAAATCAGGAAGATGAAAAGGAAGAAGCTTGAGATAAAAAGTAATAATAGAATAACAACAATTTTTTGAAAAATTGTCTCTAACAGATGATGGCATAGAAATTGAAAACAAACAAAAGCCACAGATTATGAAAATCAATAATTTAAAAAGAAAAACAAACACTCTAATTTGGGTTAGAGGTCATATTGCAATTAAAATCGAAAAATAAAATCAATCAAAAAAAAGTTTATATAGTTAATTTTTAATAAAATAATAATAATCATGATACATAATAAAAATAGATAAATAATAAAAAAAGGGTAAAATCTTTTCTAATTCCTAATCAAATAAACTTGAAATTCTATTAATCATCGTGTGTCAATTATCGATTGATCGATTGGTTTAAAATAAATTGTTTCAATAAAATATGATAACAAAACCAAAGTTAATTGTTTAAAATAAAAATAAGGAAGAGTAAAATATATGAAAATAAATTTTAGATACACACAATTCACGCCTCATTGAATTTAAGTTTTTTTTTGTTGTGATCAAACAATACAGAATCATCGGAACAATTTATAGATATTGTTATTTAAATGAAATATTCAAGATGACTTTTTGTTTTGAGAATTGGCAGACTTTGTGGTTTATTTGAAATATTTATTAGTTTTATTAGTTAAAGATATCAAAACCATAAAGCATCGACGATAAACACGCTTCAGCGTCATATGGTTTTGGTCACTACAATGTATTACATAAAACGTCAAAGGGACATTAGCATACTCACTTAAACGTTTTGTTTTATTTAGATAAGCAGAAATGGATAATGTAACTATAGAACAAGATTTAAAATAGTTATGGTATATACTCCATAAAAGTTACTCAAAACAATCAAAAGTTACTCAAACAATTTTTGCATTTTGTTACTTTTAAACGTTTTTTTTTTTTTTTTTATTGGAGGGCCTTGAGACTTACAGTTCAAGTAGCATTGTATTCTGTCATGCAAGTTGAGACTTTTAATAAAATTAATTAGCTCAATTGGAGTGACGTTTTGTGGTAATGGAAGTGTTAGTCTTCTATGACCAAATTGGTTGTATCTGTGCCCAGAGAGTTCAGGACAGCTGCAGATGACGTGTTTCATCGTTTCCGCGTCCGAGTAGCAGAATCTGCACCTGTCGGAAACAACAAGGCCTATTTTGTTAAGATGGTGGTTTAAAGGACCATGTCCAGTAACGCACCACGTTAAAATTCTTAGAGACTCTCTGTTTAAGTCGATTGTTTTTAAGAGTGAAACAGGGAGGTTATCTAGAAACTTCTTGGAGTGTACTAGTCCCTCTCTGCTTCTCCATAATTTAGCATTTTGTTCTTGTTCCATTGTTTGGATTGTGCTTTTGAGCGAACTCTTGGCCATTCCAAAGCATGGTTCCAGTCCAACAAATTTTTTATTGGCACCTTGCTTTGCTAAAGCGTCAGCGATAGCATTTTCTTGTATTCCTGTGTGGCTAGGTGCCCACACAAGTGTTACTATGTTATTGCACGAGATTTTTAATAGATTTTGGTAGCATTCCCATACCAGTTTTGAATCAAAGCGCGTAGATTTTAGTGCCAAGAGTGCTGCTTGGCTGTCAGAGATAATATATATTTCAATATTTTGGTATTTTCTTTCAGCGCATAGTAAAGCGCAACTGCTAATGGCAAAAATTTCGGCTTGAAATATGGTTGTTGTGGTGCCTAAGGCAACCGTTTGTTTTGTTCTAGGACCAAACACTCCTGCTCCCGTGCCCATGTTGGTTCGAGAACCATCTGTGTACCAGATGCTGACGTTATGTGGCAGTGACCGTATGTAGTTTTTAATAAGATCTTTGGCCAATATCTTGACATCAAAGTGCCTGTCTAAATCTATTATTTTTGGCATACAATCCGAAATATGGTATGTATGCAGTTCAGCTTGTAATTCAGAAAGGGTTTTAAGGCGTCCAGTTAGATTACCTGGCTTAAACCGTTCTTAAGCTGCAGTCTATGAACGCTCAACACCGCTACAGATTTAACATGTAGGTGCAATGGTGAAATCTTTAGAAGAATCTCCATTGCTGACGTTGGCGTGGTTTTGAAAGCACCTGTGGCACTAAGACACACAAGCCTTTGTATTTTTGTAAACATATTTTGAGCAGTTATTTGGAGCGTTTTAGGCCACCAAACTAAAGCTGCATATGTTAGAACTGGTTTTATAATACTTTGGTGCAACCAAAGTATCATTTTTGGGCTAAGACCCCATGTTTTCCCAAACAGGTTTCTGGATGTGAAGACCACTTTGTTTGCCTTATCAGAGATATATATTTCAGGTGTGGGTTCCAAGTTAGTTTGCTATCCAGGATCACACCTAAATATCTAACCTCTTTTGATGTTTGTATTGGATCGCCGTTTAGAACAGGAGAAACGAAATTGAAGTTTCTCCTGTTTGTGAAAACAACAATGCTTGTTTTTTGGGGATTGATCGACAGTCTCAATCTGTTGCACCACTTTGTTACAATATTAAGAGCTGTTTGGGTTCGACCAGCGACAATGGAGTCATGTTTTCCTCTAACCATGACTGCCAAGTCGTCGGCATAGACTACAGTGTTGAAGCCGGAATCATTTAGCTTAGTAAGGAGATCATCAGCCACCATTAGCCAAAGCAGCGGAGAGAGCACGCCCCTTGCAGGCAGCCTCTAGATGCAGTAACAGTCACTGAATAATCACCTAGTGTAGCCGTTATCTTCCGACTCTATAGCTTTTTTTTTTGTGGCCATTTCGATGATAGCATTGAAGTGGACATTGTCAAAGGCTCCTTATGTGTCCATAAATGTACATACAAGTGCCTCCTTATAGTTTAAGGTGCTCTCAATTTCTTTCACCATTTTGTGTAACGCCGTTTCAGTAGATTTCCCAGTCTGATAGGCGTGCTGGCTAGAGTTGAGAGGGTTTTGTTTGAGACATACATGACGGATGTGATAGTCCAACATCTTTTCCATTGTTTTTAATAGAAAAGATGTAAGACTTATGGGTCTGTATGATTTGGCTTCATTTGGGTTTTTTCCTGGCTTAGGCATAAAAGCAACTCTGGTTTCTCGCCATATCTGAGGAATGTAAGCAAGGCGAAAGCTTGCTTTGAACAAACGCATGAGATATGGAAGAATGATTATTAGACCCTTTTGCAGAAAAACCGGAAAAATTCTATCACCTCCAGGAGATTTATACGGACCGAAGGATTCTATAGCCCATCTCGCTTTATTGGGGGTGAAAATTGTGTTGGCTAAATGATCTGCAGTACTTTTAGTTGCAGGATCTAGAAGATGTACGTCTTTGTTGGCATTGTCTTCCGTGCTCCATTCTATTGCGCCCGGAAAGTGGGTTTGAAGTAAAGTATCTAATGTCTCAATGCAGCTGGTGGAATACGTACCATTTGGTTTGCAAATTGAGCCTAGAGGGTTTGTGTGATCAGACGACATCAATTTTTGGAGTCGAGCTGCAGCAGGCAGATTATCTATCGTATTGCAGAGCTCTTTCCAGCTATTTCTTTTTGATTGTCTGAGTTCTTTATTATAATTGGTTAGAGCTACTCGGTACTCTATCCAATTATTTGTTGTTTTTGCTCTGTTAAAGAGCTTACGAACTTTATTCCTTTTCCTCTCCAAGTTACCATTCCACCAAGATACATCTCTGCATCTTTTGGATTGAGTTATTGGAGTATTAAGGTTGTATGCCTCAGTGATAATTTCTTGCAAATTATTTGCTGCAGAGTCGAGCTCAAATGTAGAGTTGATACTGCCGCAACTATTTACATTATCATGAAGATACGTTGTGTAAAGTTCCCAGTTGGTTTTCCTCGGGTTTCTAAAGTACTGGATGCTCTTTGGGTAGTGTTCTATGTTGAAACATATATACGCATGATCAGACATAGAAGGTTCCTTCGAAACATGCCAGTTCTTAATATGGTTAGTAGCGTTTATGCTAGTTAAAGTAAGATCAAGGACCTCACCTATGATTGCGTTTCTAAAGGTAGGCTCACTACCTCTGTTTGCAATAAACATATTGTTTGTATACAAAAATTGAAGCAGACGTTCGCCTTTTGTGTTAATGTTACTACTTCCCCTCACGGTGTGATGAGCGTTAGCATCACACGCTATTATGAGGTTGTAGTGGTTATTGTTGCAATACTTGATGAGTTTCTCTACCATTTCTGATGGTGTCTCGTCCTCATAACCCCAGAAGCTAAAATGAATTTACGAAATCCACCTTGAGGAAGATGAATTTCTATCTGGACCGTTGTAAGATCTCTACAGATAAATTCATTCAATTTTCAGATGTTTGTTGAAAAGAATCGCGGTTCGCGGTCTTTCCACATCTGAGAAATAGATCAGTTTTGTATTTTTGTTTGACGATAGACCTTTTATTCTTTTACTGTCTGCCCACGGCTCCTGTATGAACGCAAGATCGTGAGCGTCCTGTTCAATTAACCGGTTCAAATTAACTGAGGCCATTTCTGATCTGTGCAGATTAATCTGAACGCAACTTAATTTAGGTACTAGAGATTTTTGCCTATATCGTACAGGTGTTCGGACTGACTTAGAGTAAGCTGGTGCATCATACATTACCCTAGAGTCAGACATGGTGTGTGTACTATCCGAATTAGGATAAGCTGATAAATCAGGCATGGTCCTAGAGTCAGACATGGCATGTGTGCTGTCTGGTTTAGGATAAGCTGATAAATCAGGCATGATCCTAGAGTAGGACATGGTGCACAGTTTTGTTGTTAGTTTATGTGATGCGTTTGGAGAAGCATCACTCTCATATAAAACTTTATTGTTTTCCATACAATATTTATGGAGAAAATAGGAAGGTACATTGGTAAACCACAACAGAGCCCTGTGCTGTGGTAAGGTTATTGAAACTGGAGGGCGCCCGGTATCCAGAGTTCCGTACTAGTAATCAAGCACCCCCTTGACCATGCTAAGCTTTCAGCGTACGTGTCTACCTTAGCTTTGGGTTTTGGACTTGATCTTGGCATGGGTGACCCTACCGTTGTAGCTCCTAAGATCACTGAGTCTACTGAGCCCCATCACTGCGTCAAAGTGCCAAGTCCATTAGATGGGGTTTTAAAACTTAACTTTTAAACGTTACTTTTTGACTGTATTTGTTACTTTTAAAAAAGGCTTATTATCTTAAACAAACTCAAAGAATACATACAAACATATAAATTACACGATATGTATGTAATTTGATCCCATGTAGTGTCGATGATTTTGTAGGTACGGTAATGGAATTAATAACTCCAATATGTTACCAAAATGCAAGTCCTGCTCAACAAATCATTCAGAAGGATTGTATTAGCGTCCGTTTAAGAAAGATATAACCAAGCATAGATCTTAAAACTGTTACTGATCTTATTCAGGCAATTCAGAAGAAAGAAATTTTGCAACACGAAACTAGATGATTAATCTAATAAAAAAAAAGGTTCATGCTAGTTTGCCCAAGGGATCTATTTTCGGTTCCATTTTCTTTAACTTGTACGTAAATGACATTGTAAGATTTGATAATTTCGAACCAGCCTTCATTGCTGATGATTCCGCTATATTCACGAGTTGTGTGCACCAATTATTGACAAATGCTCTTTGCTCTCGGTGAGTTAGGTGTTATTTGAAAGAACACTGAAATAAGATAAACGAGATTATTTTTCTTAATTTATTTCTAGATTTCATTTGAAAAATCGAACAGATTTGGATAAACTCTGATGTGTGTTTGATTTGGCTGAAATTTTTTTACGGGTTTTATATCGAAAAAAAAAGATATACACGTTCGAAGATTTTTTTGGAAAATAGAGCGGATTTTAATTTCGAGAATTTCGTGTTTTTTTGACTTGACGACATATTTTCAAAATTCGAACACGTATTTCTTTTTTTTTATATAGAACCCGTAAAAATTTTTCAGCCATATCAAAAATGTGTTGGTCAGATTTTGTCCTAATCTGTTCGGTATGCAAAAGAATAACCCATTTATGGAATTTTTTGTCGTACCGCTCTATATAAATTAATTTTTTTCTAACAGTAACAATCATTTCTCTATTAATTATTAAAAAGTTTTTTATAGAAAATTGAACGTAGAATACGATGGTTGTACTAAAAACTCATTTCGTGGATGGGACAATGACTAAAAATAGATTTTAACATTTTATTTGTTTATAACAAAAGGAATTTGTTAATAATTTTGATTGACTTTTTTTTAATTCCAACTTTCAACTTTAAAATAAAATAAAACAGACGTAGCTATCGTTAATAAAACCAAAGTTATAAATTTTTGAAAATAACTCGTCAAGCCAAAAATCACAAAATACTCGAAATTTAGAACCGCTTTACTTTCCAAAAAACAAAAAATCCTCGAACACGTATATCTTTTTTTTCGATATAAAACCCATAAAAAAATTTCAGCCAAATCAAAAATGTGTCGGTCAAAAAGGTGTTCGGTTTGTAAGAGAATGACCCACCTGTATTTCACAAAAGCAAACAGAGATATCAAAACCATATACAGAAACATTAGAAAAATCAGAAACTACGATAAAAACGTCGATATGCTCTAGCATTTACTCAAAGTGACGTGAAGTACTCTAAGTGAGTGAATACTGTGACCGCCCAAAAACCACTTTTCAGAAACCCTGGATGATCCAAATATGTCTTGACGATTTCCAATACAAAGGAGATTTCTTTTTAGAATATCTACAAAGACAAGCACTAGGTACACGATGGAGAACTTTAAACTGGCAAAACAAGCCGTTACGTTACTTAGAAAATGTGAGGAGACTGAAAGGTTTAATAAGCAACATAGATCAATTAACATCTTTCGCCAGGTTAAAAACATAAGTAAGGGGCCTCAAACCGTATCGACAGCTATTCAAAACGACGATCCGGCGCATTGCAAGTAGCCCTTAAAAATATTTTAAATACTTGGGGCTCTTAATCTAAGAATCTTCTTAACATAAGTGACCAGTATAGCGAGTGCAGCGAAGCTTGTTCGTGCGTCAAAGGTACATGTAGACAAGCCCACAAAAGAGGAATTCGATGCGGCACTGTCAAATTCAATCAGTCATCAGTTAATTTAGGATTTTCTCTAACGGAAAACTCTATGGACTGCTCTAGTGTCAATGGGAAAACATGTTAAACCGCTATCACAAAGCAAAATGGTTTTTCAGATCTTTAAATGCTGTGTAAAAGTGGAGAACGAACGTACAAATCAAACTATGTGATACTATCTCTCTTATACTTCCGACCGAATTTGATCGAGGAATATGTGCCGTCAAAAGAAACTACCGACCAACAACAATATCAGGTCAATAAAATCAGGACAGATAACCGATCGCGACGATGTTACCATTCTCGTGTAGTACGAGGTCTGGTGGTCCGTGAAGGTCCACCAGTTGGTCGTGCACGCACCCTTGTCAGTACCCCTCGCAATTTCATTCGGGTGTGAATTCTGCGACCTCCCTTAGTACAAAAATTTTAAAACACACTAAATTGAATTTGCGTGCCTTATACACCACCCAGTTTCGATGGGAGGATGCATTTCATGCCACAACCCTTCTTTGAGACTCTTATCTTTGAAAAACATCACTGCAATATTAAAATTTAGAATTTAGTTGAATGTTTTAAATATTTCTAAATAATACTTTAATCAAACAACAGCATATTTACACAGACATAAAAGCTAGAATCGTTGCAGATAGTTCTTTTTACTCAATGAAACCTCTCCTTCGATCACGGAATGAGTCATCTAACACCAATCTCAAGTTATGCAAGACATTAATTAGACCGGTGGTGATGCATGAATAGACCTTTACACAGGGGCTGGTGGTAATGCATTATGGAACCTTTAGTATAACCAACTGATGAATCAAATTTATTGATATTTGAACGTAGGATGCTACGCCAAACATATGGTTCACTTTAGACTGACGAGAGTAAACGACCCGATACAACTTTAAAATCAGAAGCCTTTTTGAGGGTCCTGATATATTAAGTTGTATACGTTTCAATAGAATTACTTGGTTTGGGATTGTTTTATGAGCTGGCTCACAGTTTGATATATTTAAAAAATGCACGTCAGCTCAGTACCCCAGAGAGTGGGCGACCGATAAGTCGACCACGAGACGGGACACGAATTGGACATTACCGATCTTAAAAAAACGGTTGGCATGGTTATTATGCCGCTTTTGCGAATGTTCGTGTTGAATATTTGAAGCTGGTTAGCTCAAAATCCCTGCTACATGGAACATTAACGCCACACAAATAAAAAAAACATGGGTGTTCGGAGATTCTGTTTGCTTTTTTGCATAAACAAAATTTTTTCCAAATCCATTTTGTAGCCACTGATATTTCTTGCATTTTTATAGGCATAACGAGTTTCTTGGTTTTACTAGAGTTGTACACCTTACATGCTTTGAGTTCATTCCATCACCGTCCTCAACATTTCGCATGAACCAAGACTGAGTTTTAGGAGTGATTAGTTAATTTGGAATAACCCGCCAGATTCTATATTTTATGAATTCAGAAACACTTAGTGCAGATGTACTATAGGATTCTGTTCAACACAATAAACAATTTTCCAAGGCATTTCCTCATAAAAGTTTCTCAGTCCCTTTTAGTCAACGTGTTTATAACGCGAAACAGGACGAGGATTGACTTTAACTAGTGTGAGCAATATAAATTTTAGTCCTGCTGGTATTAATAAATGGTTTGATGATCCAAGGAGCTGGTCGACTTTTGTCTGAGTAGTGTTGGGTTTGCACAAGGCACTTGGCGCCGTTGTTCAACAAAAAATTGACGATTGTTGGACACCTCTTAGGTTCTTCTCTGTGCGACCTAATGAAACGCAACAGAAATACAGCGCTTATGATCGCGAACTCCTTGCAGCTTACTCTGCAATCAAACATTTCCGAAAACTCCTTGAAGGTAGAATCTTCACTCTTTTCACCGATCATAAGCCTCTCATTTACGCTTTGTCACATAACCCTGCCAAAGCAGCTCCTCGCCAATTCCGTCATCTAGATTTTATCAGTCAATTTACGACTGATATTCACCACATTCTGGAATTGATAATGTAGTCGCCGACACACTTTCTCGTGTCGAGCAAATATCATTTCCAGAAAATATTAACTACGACGAAATTTTTGACGCTCAGTTCAACGATAACGAACTAAAGGAATTAGTGGACACTAGTTCCACACTTCAATTCCGATCCTTTCCAGCATCGTTCGGCAATTCTAATGCCAAAACTATTTTATGTGATCCCTCCTCAAGTCTCCATAATTTATCTCACCCAGAAGTCCACAGTTCTGTCAAACTTCTTTCTGAAAAAGTCATTTGACCATCCTCAATCTCCTTTAGGTAGTTATCCTCAAACTTCTCAACGATTTTCCGAGATTCATATGGACATTATTGGTCCACTTCCTACCTATGAGGACAAACGTTATTGTGTCACTATTATTGACCGTTATACTCGATGGCCTGAAGCCATTCCCATCTCGGATATAACAGCTGAAATGGTAGCATAAGCTTTCTATTCCAATTGGATCGCTCGCTTCAGAGTACCTTCAGTAATCGTCACTGATCAGGGCTCCCAATTGGAATCCAATCTCTTTAACGAGTTGTCAAAACTTATCGGTTTCGAACGTAAACGCACACCAAGTTACAATCCTAAATGTAACGGACTAATTGAACGTTGGAGCCGAACTCTAAAATCCGCGATAATCGCCTACGACAGAACGGACTGGACACGAATTCTACCACCAATACTACTTAGTTTACGAACCACTTTCCGTGAAGATTTCCAATCTTCATCGGCTGAGCTCGTCTACGGTACAAACATACGTCTTCCCGGAGAATTCTTCAGCCAATATTCTAATTCCACTCCACAATCTGATTTCGTTTCACAACTGAAACAACATTTTACTCACCTTCGTCCCTCTATTGCGTCAAGACACACTTCTCCTAATGTTTTCGTCTCCAAAAATCTTGAGTCTTGTTCGCATATTTTCTTACGCACGGACTTAGTACGTAAAGTACTACAACCGCCATACGAAGACCCTTTCAAAGTCATCAGCCGCGATGGTAAAAATTTCGTTATTGACCGTAAAGGTCAGCATATTCCGAGTTTCGTGTCGAACATTTAAATTAAATATCAAAAATTCAACTTTAGTTGGCGATGTTTTTTTACGTAACGACATATTAAAAAAACAAATTAGTTCGAGTTCTGTTTTTAACAAAAAGAAGTTCCTATTTTTTTTATTAATATTTTCAACAACAAAATATTAACAACAATCTCTATTAATTCAATAAATATATTCCATTAAGTTGTTATTAACCTATTTTGATGTAATTCTGCTTAAATAATATAAATTAATAACAAAATTGATGTTAATCGCTTATGCGAGTTTTATATTGATATCTTGTGAAGAATCTCTGAGAGGAAACTGAATTTCATTTAAAGAAAAAAGCATGATAATTTTAAAGAAAAAGAATTAGAATATCAGCTAGTTAATGACAGAGAAATAATTATAGTGGAAATTAGCTACTGAACTTCAATACCACTAATTACCACACTATTTACACAGCATGTTTAAAAATTACCAACCATAAAATACACTTAATTTCTTTCTGTTTCTGGTTTACATCAACTGGTTTATGCATCCATAGTGTATTACAAAGTGATTAACGTGACGTAAAATAATTGTTCGTTTTTAAGAATATTTCAAGTATACGCCAAGACTAATACATCTATAAACAAATTGGATTAATAACAGCTGATGAAAATAACTCTACATCAACTCTAATAACTCTTCTCCAGCTACTAAAGGTTTGTTTGTCAAAAACAGATCAAACAAATTTTTGTTATGATCAGATTATCTGGTGAACGAACAGTTTTGGTTTATTTTAACTCATTTTAAAACATCCAAACTGCTGACGGTTTTTGTTTCAGGCGCATATGAATAATTCTAGGTTTTATTTATTTCTCCAGTTGTGATGTTATATATCAAATTTGATTTTTCCAAGTTAAATTAAGTTGTTTGTTTTTTTGCACCATTTAACACGGTTTTACTTTGTCTTTAGTTAAATTGTGTGGAATTCATCGCGAACATCATCTAACATTTTATAGATTCAACGTTTTTTTTTGGCATGAGTGTGATGGAATAAACAGTGAGTGAGCAACAGTATTATTAAAAGGCGATTAATGGGCGGAGAATGCTAAAACTAGCTAATCATAGTTACCGAATATGAAGTCAATCTGAAAATAGCCTAATTTAAAGAGTTGAAAGTTATAAGGTTTTTTT
Organism: Diogma glabrata; assembly: GCA_963693315.1. Lineage (NCBI taxonomy): Eukaryota > Metazoa > Arthropoda > Insecta > Diptera > Cylindrotomidae > Diogma > Diogma glabrata. The sequence goes on from CAVNZG010000069.1 coordinate 144,222, forward strand.
ACAAAATACATTTATTTCTTAAACATTTCTAAATTATAAATAACTACAAAAACAAAGTACGATAATTATTATTTCGTAAATCCAAATTTAGCCAATTTTGAAACTCCACTTGACGTTTTATCACCATCATCTAGTTTTCTTTTCGCTCCAGTGGATATTGTTTGTGTATCACCTAAAGTTTTAAATTTTCTTAATCCATATTTTGTTAACTCCGGTGGAGTTGCATCTGGAAACTCTTTTTGTAGATCATCTCTATTAATTTTGAACCAATTTACAAACGTAAGTGGAGCTGTTGGTTGAGTCAACTGAAAAAAAAAATTTTTTAAATTGCAGATACTATTAAAACGACTGAAATGCTCACCTTTGCTTGATCTTTATTGAAATCAATATTTTCTGTATTCTCTTCGGAATCAAATAAATCTTGACTTTGAATATTTTCTAATGGACTGACATCATTTTCAATCTTATCGCTATCATTTTTATAAAGTCCAATAGCTTTACTGGTTAAATGACTTAATGGATTAGGTTTTAATGAACTTAAATTTTTGTTAGCAGATCTCTCCTCCGCTCGTTTGAACGGATTACGTTTGTTATGGGAATTAATTTTGACCGGTTTCTGTAAAAGAAAATGGAACATTTAGTAACTATTCCAACGTTAAAAGTAAGTTAACCTTGTTACCGGTGTAATTTTTGGACTGTCCTCTTCTTGAAGTTTTCGCAATGGACTGGTTCGAGTATGTTCTATTTCATTTTCTACTATAACAGTATTATGCAGTATTTGTTTCTCTTTTTCCTGTTCTTCGAAAACTGGTAAAAGCTCTCCTAAGGACTCAGCTAAATGCATTCTTCCTAGCTTACTCGCATATTTCATGGCTAATGGTAATAGTTGCGGTGATGCTATCATTTCAATTAGTTCCTTTGCACGAGATTCTTTTTCAGAACGACATGCCCACTAAGGAAAGAACAAAATATTTAGAAAAAACAGACTGAATTTACTTAGAACCGGAAATACATACCGCAAATAACTTAATAGCAATTTCTTTGATTTGTTTTTCAGAGTTATCAACAATAAACGAATTCAATCGAACAAGACTTTCTTCTAATTGAACTTGTTCAGCTTCTATGTCACAGAATGGCAAACTAAGTGGTAATTCATTAACAACATGGCGAGAATTATTTAAAGGATATGTCGTTCCTCGGCATAATACAGCTCGTAAGACTTGTGTTGATTCAGAAACTTCAACTATAAAAAAATTATCTGATGCTCCTTTAACCTAATAAAAAGAGATAGAATGTTTCTAAATACAAGTAAATAATATAGAAATGCAATTCTCACATGTAGATTTGTATCACATACAGGAAACCATAAATTACATTGTAAACTATACATCCGAACCCATCCCATCGAATCATATATAACAGGTGATCCTTTATCTGAAAAGCCAATCCAATTTAATGTTGCATGAGGGGTTAACGGTAGTTTCGTTTCACGGCATCGTAATGAAAAGCCGACAACTTGAACTAGCATTACGGTAATAAATTGATCTTCGGTTGCAGGTGCTGCGTGATATGTAACCATAATTTTATCATCAAATCCAGCTAATGCAACAACAGGTCCGGGAATTGAAATCACTTCACGTTGAGTTCCCATTACACCATATACTCGTAGAAGTCTTGAATCAGTGGCTACCGCGACAACTTTGCTTGATGCACAAACGGCTAAAACTTCTTCACATCCTGGCATTTCAACGGACCATTCTCTACTGCCGGATGATCCAACTCCTATACAGGATAGCTTACTAAAATAAATTAATGTTTAGTATAAGTTTACTGAGTTCACAGATAATTGTTTTCACCTGGGTGATTCTTTTGATAAAACCAGCACCGTGTTGCTTAAACTAGCCATTGTATATTGATGAAAATTATTAATATTTATTGTATGATGAAAGCTGGCATCGTGGAATTCAACTTGAATAGATTTTTCTTTATCATCATTAAGCGATCGAATCACTCCGATATGATTCCACAGTAAATAGCGATGATCTAAATGATTTGGAGTTGAGCTGGGTTGAAACGGTGGTTGTTGCGGATAAGATTTCGCTTGATATCCTAAATCTGAAATTCTACTTTCTGGACGAACTGCTTTTTCGCTTCCAGCCTCCGTAAGTTTATCGTCGATACCAAAATCATCGATTCCAAAGTCAACGCCATTCTTTTTTAAAGTTTCATTTTTTAATTTTTCTAGCGAAACACAATTTTCGTTATCTTCATCCTCATTGTTATCGTCATGAAGTAAATCAACTGTAATTAAATTTAAGAAAATGGGAAAAAAACGTTCACACCTGATGGAGAATATTTCTAAACTATGCTACAGTAAATTATAATATCCATTTATTAGTATCAGGTAGCAATTCATCAAAACTAATCGCAGAAATGTAGAATTAAATGTAGAATGTAGAATTATAATCATTACTTTTTATTTCAAATTAGCTCAAATCAGCTCCAACTATTTAAAGTTAAAATCGCGAGAATCAGCATAAACATTTAATTTCAAATATTGAGAAACCCAGTAAAATAATTGTCACAATTATTTAACTGGGTTACACAAATAAAAACCAATAGGAAATTGAATGTTTTATGTTGAAACGGATTGTTTTGTTTTCAAGTAATTGGCCTGAATTCGATAAATTGGTCATGAAAATTATGCTGTAAATACAATATCAAAAAATTGAACTATCACCAACATATAAGTGACTTTTATTTTTAACCAAGAAAGTGTGATTATGTTCCCCGCATCGTCTCGACCACAACATTAGCTGTGTTTGAGATCTATTTCAACGGATTCATGCAAACACATATGCAACGTTTAACACATTTCAAAATTCATGGGAGCAATGTGTAACGACGGACTATTTTCAATTTTTACTCTAAAATAATAGTATTCATATTTAGGGAGATTCGCTAATAATTTATCAATTTATTTCTCTTCAATTGTAATAAGCGTAGGGACATTTGTTTGTACTACTGTGCAATTAAACATTTTTTTTGTTGACGGTTTAGTTACGTCACTCAATGTCAATTAATAATACATGTTTTCATAAATGATTATTTAATTTGAAAAAAAGTAAAATTGTTGTCTGTATTGGAGAGAATTGTCTAATATGATACTGGAGAGGGAAACAAGAAACCTAAACTGTCGGTATATAAGCGATCAAATTGTTTTGATCGAATGAATTATTGTATAATTTTAAAATCAAAAGTTTAAGTGCTTGATTATGTAATTTTAAAATCGAAAGATAAATTATGTAAATTTAAATATAAAAAGTCAGACAAGTGCGAATAAAATTCGCTCGCCAAGGGTTCCGTGAATGTAAAAGAACACAACATCAAAAATAATTGACAAAAAGTTCTGTTGTGATGTCTTTATATTGCCAGACCATGACGCATAACAAAATAAATGTTTAATCGTAAATGTTAATAGTAAATAACAATCACATATATACATTGATCAAAAATCACACCAAAAATGTTGCTTCAGGTTAAATCTTATCCACAGCTGTTTATGGTAACTCAAGAAAGATTCAATTGCACTAGCTTTTAAATGGTTTAAATTTGATTATTTTTTCGGTCAATCAAGGGTCGAAATTTAGAGGGGTGGAGAGACTACATACTAAAATTAGTTTTTTACAATAACACAAAAACTGTACAATGCAAAATTCTAAAAAAATTGTAATGTTTCTTAAATTAGTGCTGCTTCATATCACACCCCACTCATTTAGGTCAAAAATGGTTTCTTTTACTCTCCCCACACTTATCCCCTAAACAAACAGAAATAAAATTATTTGAGACTTCGCTATGATTTTCATTCAAAATTTACCAATCTTCCTGTCTCTGTGAATTATTTGAAATTTTTCTGTCAATCATCGTCGAAACGTAGGGGGCGGAACGGTCTTCTGAAAGTTAAACTTTTTTTACAATAACTCAAAAACTGTGCACCGCAAAATTCTAAAAAACATTTCAATGATTTTTAAATTAGGTGCTCTTTCAAATGACACTCGCTTGGGTCAAAACAGGTTTTTTTACCCTCCACACTTTTTACCCTCCACACTTTTTACCCTCCACATTGTTTACCCTCCACTCAGACACAGAAATATAATTACTTGAGACTTCACTATAATTTTCATATAAAATTTACCAAAATTCCTAAATCTGTGAATTTTTACAAATTTTTCTGTCAATCAGTGTCGGAACGTAGGGGTGGGGGCAGTCTGAATTTTGCACTTTTTTTACAATAACTCAAAAACTGTGCATCGCAAAGTTCTAAAAAAATTGCAATAATTTTTGAATTAGATACTCTTTCAAATGACACCCTACTCGCTTGGGTCAATAAAGTTTTTTTTGCCCTCCCTACACCCATCCCCTAAACATACACAAATATAATTACTTGAGACTTTGCTATAATTTTCATACAAAATTTACCAAATTTCCTAACTCTGTGAATTTTTACAAATTTTTCTGTCTATCAGAATCAAAAATATGCTGGCGGGAATCTCTAGATGTCAATTTAAGCGAAATAAGTCAAAATACCAGGTTTGCTACCTTAAACGGGCCATAAATCGAAAACCAAAAATTTTACATTTGAAACCAAAGCTGGTGCTGTGATTGGCATTAGCGACATGCTGGCAAGTGAAACATCTGGAGACGAGTATGAGTTATTAGTTACTCTTGTTGGTTGTGGTTCATTGACGACTCCAAAGTTGGAGCCGTCAATTTGATCAGCAATATTTTCACCTCTTGAGTCAGTGTTCAAGTGTGAGTGCCATAGATCGTGGTGAGCATTTATGCATGGTGTCCACTATTTTTTCGAAACCAAATTCCCTGACTTTCCATGACTTTCCAGACCAAAAATATGAAAACTCCATGACTCTTTTAAAATAAAACTAATAGTTTTGTAAACAAAAAACCTAAAATGTATAAATGTTTTGATTGAGTTGAGTCGATGTTACATGACATGAGACATGTTTTAATTCCAACAAAGATATACAAAATATTTGAAATTCTGATAAATATTTAATTACATAAAAGACTTAGTTGTAGAACTACATGTCATATAGTTTTCCAGGGTGCCTGATAAAATATCACGCGAAAAAATCACACACGAAAGAATATCACGTCGAAAATATCACAGCGACAAAATCACACTATACGAAAATATCACATCACTAAAATATCACATTATGAAAATATCACATCCAAAAATCACACGCGAGAAAATATCACACCCTAAAATGACACACGAAAAAATATCACATACAAAAATCAACGCGAAAAAATATCACATCTAAAAATCACACCCGAAAAAATATCATGTAAAAAATATTTTATTGTAAAAAAACATATTGTCCGTATATAAAATATAAATTTTTGTAAAGAATTCTGAGATAACAATCTTTCATGTGATACCGTAATGGACTTAGTAAAAACGTTTTCAACGACTTCACGTCATTAATCTTTTTTACAAATTAATCTTATTTTATTGATTTTGGATCCCAAATTATTTAATCAATATTCATCATATTCTTCCAATATTCTGTTCTTTATTTCACTGGATTCCTTTGCCTGAACTCACTGCTGCATATAATAATCATATTGTAGCGACATCTTCAAAACCTGAGAATCCAAAAATTTCATATCGATGGTACACATTGCTGCAATCTCTAAATTTGTAATAATTATTCTAGATTTGCATTGGGTATTAATTCTTAAACTGCCATCAACATTTTACAATAAGTATCATGTCTTATTTGGCAATAATGCTAATATACATGGCAATGCAACGCACCATATTATTAAAAAAATTAAAATATTTCTGGAACCACTTTAAATTAGTTACAAATCTGTCAAAGTTGTATGAGCAAAAAGAATTATTATCAATTCCTCAATCTTATATTTTTCAAATATTAAAATATGAATATCTCTCGGATTGGCTAGAGAATTCTCATTTGTTTTACTTTTGGCGTGCTGTAAGCGTCAAATTTGTGAATTTTGTTTGGGTAGAGCCATCTGCACACCTTCCGATGCTTGAGCCATTCCAATTGCAATTGTGAGATGAATTGTAGCTCCAGGATTGGCTTTTGCTAGCTTCATTTCATTAACTAGCTTATGAGCTTGGCCCTCATAGTTTTTGGCGCTATGGTTGTGAATTGTGATTAAGCGACTTTTGTACAATCTGATTTTCATTGGTATGTAGAATTGACTTTAAACGAAGATTGCGATATTTATTGCATCGCCAATGACTAACACCAAAAGATGTACTCCTGTGGTGAACATACTCAAGAGTTTTTACTTAATGTTGAGTTGATAGGGCTATAACGTGAAGTTGTTGAAAATGTTTTTCACTAAGTCAAATACGATATCAAATGAAAGATTGGTAGCTTAGTTAGAGTACTTCAAAAAAATTTTAATTTACAATAAAAATTTTTACGTGATATTTTTTGGGGTGTGATTTCAGGATGTGATATTTTTTCGCGTGTGATTTTTGGATGTGATATTTTTTCGCGTGTGATTTTAGAATGTGATATTTTTTCGCGTGTGATTTTAGGATGTGATATTTTCGAAATGTGATATTTTCGTGATGTGATATTTTCGTGGAGTGTGATTTTTTCGCTGTGATATTTTATCATAGAACCGTTTTCCAGAACGATTAATAGCGTGGTCAAATTGTAGAACTCAATGCTTGTTCGATGCTTAATCTTTGTTTTTCCAGATGAGTTTTCCGCATCTGTTTCTGACATGTCTTCGGCTATTCAAAAGTCGAAATAATGAATGGTGAACTAAACATGTTTGACTAATTAATAATAATAAACCGATTTACTAAAAAGAACAGCATCCAAGTTCGATAAAATGTTTGCAGACTTTTCAAAAATAGAAATCACTGGTTTTTGAAGTTTTTTCAAGGTTTCCCTTTCAATCATCATTGTTTTATACTGACCAAGTAAACGATTTTGCTCAAAACTTTGCTGAAACCATTCAATTCGCGATTAATAAATTGGTGCCCTTTTCAATAGAAACTCCAACTAAAAATGTGTTCGAAGCCCAAATTGGCTTTTAGAAGCTACCGTAGATTATTTTGCATTTGAATATATAAAAAGATACTAATAAATAATAATAAATAACGAAAGCAGCATAACTTCCAAGGTAGGAGCGGCCAATATTAAACAACGAACCGAAATCGGGTCCGTTTTAGCGAGCCAAGCCTTGGTTAGTTAACTCCGGTTTCAGTCTGGGTCAGTTGTAAATGCCTAAACTGAATTAAGATTCAGTTTAATATAATGCGCGTTATTCACCTATCCAATGCATTGTAAACATGTGAAAGTCATATTATGTTTATCATTTTTTATGAATGTTGCTAAAGAATAACATTCATAAAAATAAAGATAAACATAAAAGTGTGGAAAGAGGTTGGATGCCACAACCTCTTTCCACACATTTAAAGGATGCCTGGGGAAACAATTGGTTTGGTAGACCTGGTCCAAGTCTTATTTGCCAGACTTGGCCCCAGGACATCAGTCCAAACTTGGTTCAAGCTTGGGCCGTTTGAAAATGTTAGGCCTGGCCCGAACCAGAAAATCTGTGGCGCGGGATTGGCCTAAGTTTTGTTCCTTAGCTCATTCTTACCTGGGTTTCGAATATATCAATTGGAAAAGTGTTTACAGTGCCATTCATTCTTATTCTATTTGTACTACTTGTACTAAATCTTTTGACCTTCCTATCATTGAAAGCCTTTCTGGTTCTGGTAGTGGTGTTTGAAGCAAAATGCTTTGCTTCAAACACCACTATTCTGAAAACTCCTGAATAAATACCCCAAATTCAGTCTTCAGGAGTTTATATGAAAGAATTTCGTTTCAAAATTCAAACCCAAAATTTTCAAAAAACTTCTAAGGGCGGGTTAAATATCAACAAAGCTGGACAACATCCAAATTATTATTCCGAGCAAATTTTGAAAAGAACTTGCACTCACTTTAAGTAAAATTTTCTACAGATTTTATAAATGTATAGTATTTTTGTTTGTGCTAGAAGTCCAATATCAGTCGATCCAGAAAAAAGGAACAAGATGTGATATTTCAAATTATTGATAGACCAACAGCTTTACTCCCAGTCCTATCCAAAATGTTCAACTATTCATTCACACATATCAAATTTTTTGGAAGACAACTATTTGATATCTGATAGCTAATGCGGTTTATGAAACGAAACATCAACAGCCGTACTACTTTTTGTATACTGTTGTTGGAACTGCATACTTGAAAAATATGGGGTACCCTACCCCTACGTTAGTGCGTTGATTTTTTTCTTTACACAAGGCTAGTGGATTAAGAATTTGAAGAATTTTTGGAGGGGTTTATTTGACCTTAAAAAGTTTGGTAAATCACGTAAAATAATTCCAAAAAAGTGAAACTCTGTTGAAAAATCACGTTTCTAAAATCACATTTAGTTATGTGTACATCATATGGGTGGCCAGAGGAATTTGCTGTGATGGGACGAAACAATGTAGCAAGCTCGCGTAACTTTGATTTGATCTCCTTAGAAAAATGATCATCCATAAAGTATTTGTAGAATATTGCGAAATTTGCAACATTTACTAAATGGCTTTTCTTTTGAGTCTAAATTAATTAAAGCTGGTGCACTTTAGCCCTAATTTTCCCCACTCTATTTTTAATTTATATAAACGAACTGTTGTAAATCCACAGTAACCCGAAATACATCGCCACCGCAGATATGCAGCACTAAAAGTAAACTAGTAGCTTAAAATTCCGATTGGGGTAATCAAAATTTGATCAAGTTTAATTCCAAAAATACAACTATTTTTTCTAGTTTAAAAACTGAGTTTTCCAACCATATTTCAACCAATATGTGTGGAGATTAAATACGTTAATGCGAAAGCATTAGTTTATTGGGAGTCACCATTGTAGATGATTTACTATGAAATGTTCATTTAATAACAATAACAAAGCATGTGTAAAAAACTCTAAAAGTTGAAAACTTTATAAAAGTTGAAAAATACTTCACTCCACATTATTGACTTAATATTTATAAGTCCTATATGCGTCCCTGTATGAAGTATTACCGTCAAGTTTGGGCGCTGCATCTAATGGCTGTATTGGAGTCTGTTCAAAGCATGGTATACGATTTGTGCGTGATCGAAATGATCGTGATCGTGATTTGTGCGTGATCGAAAAACAGCAAATCTTGATGCCCTTAAACTTCATCGCACTGTTGCTGATTTCGTTGTTTTTTATAAATATATTCATTTGCCAGTTAGTTAGTACCTGATTAGTAATTGTTGAGATCACAGCTGTCATAGCGACAGAATGTAAAGGGATTTTTTGCATCATTGACGAAAAAATATTAATTTGAACGTTTACATAAAATTTAGAGTATCCAAAAATTTTAAGGAACTGACATTCAAAATAAAACATTAGATAAAACATAAGATAAAACATTAGATTTCCACGGATATCAAAACCAATCTTAAATTAGATAGATTGTATAAACTATGTCGCTTACAAAAATATTTTAAATACGTATAAAGGAGACATACATAAGTAAAATATTAAGATTTAAGAATGCATGCAATATAATTTTTATTTTTATAAAAAAGTTTTTGTTTAAATAAAATTTTTCCAGAAAATAACAAAAATTCCACGACTTTCCATGACTTTCCCTGACCAAAATAAAATCCCCTGACTTTCCATGACTTTCCAGAATTCCATACCTGGTGGACACCATGAATTTATGTCGCCGAGAATTAGACAGTCTTTGGTATAAAATAAATGTCCTATGGACGGTTCATAACCTATATCACAGCTGCTTACTGGTGGAATATAAATATTGACTAAATTTATCTCCGTATTTCCGGATTTTATTGTAATACTTAGTTATTCTAGGTGTTTATCAGTTCCCGGTACTGCTGGTAATGTGGTTTTACGGTAGATAATGGTTTTGTGTATGATAAAGGCAAGGCCACCACCTTTGTCCTTCCCTCTATCCAGTCTTATAATTCTATAATCACAGATACTATCACTAATCTTAGATCTAACATTTAATTTGGTTTCTTGTAAAACCGCGACTAGAATATTGTTTTTGCACATAAAGTTAATAATATCATCGATTTTGTTTAATAGTCCGTTACAATTTAGCTGCATTATTATCACATCACCTGGGGTTGCCGGATGTGTGCTCATGCGCATTGTGTTCTGTTGCGAGCTTGTATTTATATGTTGACTTGATGCATTGCAACATGGCGCTATGTAATTTTTGGACCATTGCTTATGTGTTGCAAGGCCTGAGCAGTTCTTAAGATGACATCATTCTTTACAGCTATTACACTGGACGGATGTAGTGTTTGCCCTAAAGATGTTTTTGCATATTGCACAATGCCATATTTTAGTTGGTCCAGGATTTCTTTCAATACCGGCCATGACTAGGAGGATCTGAAGCAGTGAGGCCAGTGACAACTGCTTCTTTATCCAAAAAATGGAGCGTCGGAGTAGCACCTTTCGTCGAAAGTTTTGTGATGGTCCTTGGTCGGAACTGGGTTCCGACTACTTCTGGGGCGTAGACCCGTCCATCTTGAGAAGTTAACCTATCTTTGTGATACGCCTTTCTTCACTTTCCGATATTTTGACTGTTGAATTCGATGTTTGTTTAACGATCTCGGATGTTATTTGATGGCTCACCGAGATCACCTGCGCGAGGAATGTAATATATATTGTCAACATAATGAAATGCTTACCAAATAATATATATGAACCTGTCACACAGAGCAACATCCCCGCAATGACACCTTATACACGACTAAACCACCTACAGACATAAAGAGGACAACGAAGTGCTTTTTATATGATGTCAGAAACAATCGGTAACATTGACGGGCTTACGTATAAAACGGGTTTAAAAATAATTCACACCAAAGTAGTTGAGGAGACAATAAGGAGTTACGCACTAAATCGAGTTCTCCATTGCAAATTGTCGCTCCAGAACAGATCAAACTACCGCCCAGATTCATTCTAGCGCAGTTAAGATCCAGCTGGTCAGGCATCTAAAATAACTAAATGAATAAAATTGACAAGAAAATGGTTGACTGTCAGTGGCATATATACGTTATCAGCATAATTTGGGTCTTGCCTGACGTTATGGCGATAGCTTCTTGTTCTAGTAGGGAATTATCCTCTTGTGCTAAGGTGTTTATGTAAATTACAATGCGATATTTAACATTTGTTTTTGTAACGATCCTTACGAATGATGGTGTAATTATTCGAATTAGGACCAGCTTAAGAATTCAGTTTGGTCTCTTTTATGACTGCCACACGATATCGTGCCTTCTCATAAAATGCGCGATATCGTCAATTTTTCCTTACAGACCATTACAATTAATTTTTAAAATTCGAAACGGAACTAGAACTTGAAGTGCTAAATAAATAAATAAAAGTGCTTGTACTGCGTTATTGTTATATGCGGATATATTGGTTGTTGTTCTATTGACAGTATTGGGAGTATGTATGTATAAACCTGAGTTAATTTCTATTTCAGCTATTTCAAGAAAAATCCAGAGCAACCTTAATGGAATGGGTGGCAACCATAACGAAAAAATGCTTGGACGGAACGATGCAGTGACCGCATGACTCCGGTAATTCAGGTGCTGAGAACCTTGCGTCTTGCAAACCATTATGCGGCATCGAATGTTGTTGTTTTAGCGAAGGTTATGGTGCTAATCCTCCGGCTCCATGTCCAGGTTTAGAAACTCTGCTACTGCTACTTCGTCAGATTGGTTAAATTATCAGGACACTTGAATAGGTTTACATCTCAAGATGGACGAGTCTACGCCACAGAAGCATTTGGAACACAATTCCGACAAAGGACCATCACAACAATTTCGACGAAAGGTGCAAATCCGTCGCTCCATTTTTTTGTGCAATCTGTCGCTCTATTTTCCTCCATCGAATAGTTTACGATCGATGAAAAATCGAATTTGGCCTTTGACTTTTTCTTTTTCTAAAGTTTTACGATGAGGCGGATTTTAACTATTTTCATATACATATTTGGTATTAGGTGATTTTGAGATGTGTTAGGAATTTTCTCACTTAAAACCAACGTGTTTGAGCATTATGACGGGGATACTATCATGTAGCTTTTGATCACTTGATTTTTCTAATTCTATTCTAAACTTTTTCTTCTAAGAGAATGGTAACGTATGTTATTGTCATTAAGTTTAAAAATAGTTGACACTGGTCTTATGTGTGAATTAAATATTGTGGCACACTTTCTAGAATTATCAGTAGTATAGCATTCAAGGAGATCTCCAGGTTGCCGATTATGAGTTAACCCTTTAAGTACCTCAAAGAGGCTTTAACTATATTTACGAGGCTTGCTTTGCTCACTTGCTCTCTACATATATATCTCTTGTACTGTATAATTAGTTTTATTATTTTATTGGTCCTCGAATCATACAAACACAATTCCAGTGGAAAAATTGGTTTAATGTTTTGAGTCCTACCAAATTTTCGTGGACGCTTTTTTTTAAATGTTTGTGAATTGAAGTGACTCGAGACTTTTGACTCTGGCAAATAATTCCACTTGTACAATACAAAATAGAAGTCCTATTGCATTTTGCCACTATGCCAGTGAGTGACCTCGTCAATTTGAACAAACCGATTGACGAGTAAAACGGGGAGAAAGAGTATATTTGAGGCATTGTGGATCGGATTTCATCCGAGCATTGTTGATGACGATATATATAAAAGTCAACGAGATCAACAACAGGACGACGTTGGTGTGGGGAACTAAGATTTAATGTTAAATTTCGATCACCAACAATTCGTATCGCACGCTTTTGAACATAATCTAAAAGAGGCAAGACGGTAACAGATGCAGCAACAACACTCCACACAGGGACGAATATAGAACTTAGAAATGTGGAGAAATTGAACTGAGCCTTGGAGTATACCAGCGTTAATTAATTTAGACTCAGAAGAAAGCAGAATAAACTTAAACAGATACCGAAATGTACCGGTTGGTGTGAAAATTTGGAATCAGCATAGGAGATAATAACCTTATATTAAAATGTACTTACTGTTGTCTCCATATATATCATCCATTAAATCATTACTATCCATCTTTTCATTGGCACTAGTTGTTGATGTTATTGTTTGACCGAAACAATCTTCAACTAATCCCAATTGTCCAGTAATATCACAATAAATCATTTCACCATTAGACAACGGATTCCATGATATTGATGCAATTCCATAGACTTCTGCACCTTTTGTATCACCCTTCACTAATTGTTGTGTTTTTAGTTCCCAAATAGAAATTTCTCCGGATATAGAACCAGCAGCTATATATTTCCCACACGGAGAAAAGTTGCATGTTGCATAATTGCTAGACACCTAAATTTGAAATATATAAATCACATTCAGATAGAGATCGTTTATTATATAAAAAAAACTCACATTTTTATCGTTTAAACAACAATGTTGTGCCCAGTTTTTCGTTTCTAAAACAATAACTTCTTTTTTGTTTGGATATGCAAGATGATTCCCAGTTTTCGGATCGAATGAAGGTGTTCCTTTAACAAAATAATAACATTTAGATACAGTTTACCAAAAACAAAGATATAATCCTACCATAAGTTTTTGCATTATTAAAAGTTTTAGTTTTATCCAATCCAATAACGGTTTTTACTATTTCTTTTGTATTTAGATCCCAAACAATTATTTTCCCGTCTCCATCACTTGATGCCAACAAATCATTCGGGCTTAGATCAATTTTCAAAACAACCGAATCATTTCCGGTTAATTGAAAATTAATATCTGGATCATTTAATCCCTTTACTTTAATTTCCATATCTTCTGAACATGCAGCTATATAGTTTTTATTTACTTTAATACATGTTACTGTTCCAGTAAAACGAAATTCTGTTCCATCCCGACTACAATCAGGTAATGTAAACGCTTGAACAGTATTTAAATCTGTGGAAACTAGCATACGATTTTCATATTGGACAACACAAATTGTGTACTCTCCAACACATTGATTGAATGGATCATCATCATCGACACCAGCCCATATTCTAACATCACCATCAGCTCCACACGTTAAAAATTTACTACAATATAAACAAGATAAAATTTTGTTGTTGGAAAATTAATGAAAAATGTGGCAAAATTTAATTATTTACCTTCCGTCATCCGTATATGTGCAATGAGTATATCCAGCAGTATGTGCATATCGCATTGGTCTCCTTTTAAATGGCATATTTTCGATTATTTTTAACTAAATTAAATTTATTTTTAAGACCAACAAAATCGCAACTGTTTGTCACTGTTTACCTTTTCATACAAAAATAATGAAGTTGACAATTGTATTTCTTTATATTTCCCTCCAATTATTACCAAATGGTTAAACTAGTGCAAATGAAAGGGAACTACCATCCGGTTAGAAGAAAAAAACAGAGGTATAGCAAATACATTCACCATTTGAGTAAAAACAATTTTAAATTCTCGACAAAAGATGTAAGAAAAGCAAAAGAAAAGAAATAAAATTATTCGGAATTAGCAAAGTTTTTTTTCGACATTATGTCCAGCAATACATTTTTTATTATTATCATAGATTCAAACATTTCGAATTTTAAATGGTATAAAATAAATACTGGTGCGATCCTGTGGATAGGGATGTAAACTATTATTACTATCAATATTGCAATAACATTTGTAAGGCTTATTTGGGAAGTTATAGCTTTAGCTATTTTGTGTTGATACTTTTTCTTGCTTATTATTGTATCATGATAGAAAAAGTTTTAAGAATACTTCGTGTTTGGAAATTGTTTTAAAATCAACATTTGGGCATTACATATTTGCAAATATATTGATAAATTTCGTAGAAAATTTAAGGAATCGAAATGGAATTTGGAACCACAGTTTTTATCAGTTATATAACAGAATTATTTCTCATATGTTTATACAAATTTAAATTTTCAGTCCGAATGTCCAAATGATTCGAACATCAAGTTCAATTTTTTTCTATATGTTGAAATTTAAACATTTTCTAGCATAATATTGTTTGTATATAATTTGTCAAAAATATCAGAAAATTTATACAGTTTGTCAAAAAAAATGTCATTCGTCGTTTACGAAAAAAGAATTTGAGTTGTTCTTTGTAGTAGCATAGAGAAATATGCATAGAGAGAAATAACCTCTATTCACACAAATTGTATATAGAATACTGATAAAACAAATAAAAGTACAACCAGACTTGAAGGCATAAGCAATATACAAATTATACAAATTATACATTGCATTCTTTCTGTCTTATATGAAAGAATAAACAAAGCAAATCAAAATAAAAAAATGAGAATTACTTCGGTCTGAAAGACCTAAGTATTACATTCATGAGCTCAAAGTGAAATTCTTACCCTCACTTTTTTTGACATTTTTTATATTTGAAAGAGAAATATTTCTTTTGCTTTATTTTCTATTTTATTTAAGGATTGTGTTGGGATGATAATTTTTTGTTTTTGTATTTTGAAGAAGGTCAAGCAAATTTTTTAATTTTTGAAGAATTTGTTATTTGGGTTACGAATTGTTTGTTTTGTTGTCAAGATTTTTTATTTATTTTTTCATCTTAATTTAAATGGATTTGAACTATATTAAGTTTTTATTGTCCTAGGTCGATGACTTTAGATTTTAGAATATATCAATTTAGTTTGGTCAGAGTTTGATTTAAATTGGTTTATTTGGTCGTGTTTGATATAATTACTTCGGTCTGAAAGACCTAAGATTACATTCATGAGCTCAAAGTGAAATTCTTACCCATGCTTTTTTGGCATTTCTCGACGTTTTAGGACCAACTGATTCTAAAAAAGCAACAAACGAAAATGTATGTCTGTCTGTCGACCGGCCGTCCGCCGTCCGTCCGTCACAACCTACGAAATCTAGAAAACCGCTGGACGGATTTCCAAATTTTTTTTTCTAAAAATAAGATTACTCAATGGGAAGAGCCGAAAGGATGATGTGTTCGATAGCTGTACCGGAAGTGTGTCAAAAAAATCGTCAAGTGTGTCAAAACAAGGAAATTTGCATATATTTTGCTTAAAAAACGTTCATTTTAAGTGATTACGAGTAGGAACATAGAATTTGGAGAAATCTTGATGGTCGGGATTGGTATGTGAGACCAAAATCTAGATTTTTGCATTATAAGTTTGTCAAAAAAATGTTGTCAAGTGTGTCAAAAGAAAGATTTTTATTTATTTTTTTACTCAATTTTTTGGAAAAAAATAATATTAATTTTTGGAGTTTTATTAGAATTTAGAAAAAGTTTAAATATTTGATTTTATTCTAATTTTTGGAATGTTTTTGGTATTTTTCAATTTTTGATTTTGTTATAATTTTTGCAATATTTTTAGAATGTTGAAAAAATAGAATTTTTGAATTTTATATATAATATTTTAGAATTTTGAAAAAAGTTTCAATTTTTGATTTTGTTATAATTTTTGCAATATTTTTAGAATTTTGGAAAAAGTTTGGATTTTTAAGAATTTTTGGAATATTATTGGAATTTAAAAAAAGTTTAAGTATTTGATTTTTTTCTAATTTTTGGAATATTTTTGGAATTTTGAAAAAGTTTGATTTTATTTAAGTTTTACAATATTTTTGGAATTTTGAAAGAAATATGAATTTGTGATTTTGTAATATTTTCTCGAAACGCTAAATGGAGAGGATTTTGAGTAGTTTGCTGAGTGTATCATCTTTTCACTAAATTATGTTAATTTTTGATCTGTTATAATTTTCCGGCAACGTATTGATGTTTCGTGTTAGTTTTGAAATAAATTTCTAAACAGAGATAAAAAGTACTTATACTTTAACAGAGAGTTATGTTTGATATACGTCGCTGCCCAAAACTAAAAACCATGTCCTCATAAAAGTTTTATGCCGAAAACTATATCAAAATCCTTAACCCAGACCGAAGTCTTGATATCTCAGAGCTGTGAGATTTCAGTCCCTCCCTCCATATTTTGAGTTTTAAAAAAGTTCAAAATTGTTTTCATTTTTATTTTTTTAATTTTTAAACCTAACAACGTTCCATTTCATTTGCAGCGAAAACGTGAAGTGGAAAAGAAATTATCAGACATGAGAAAAGATATATCACGTCAAAAGAAAGTTTTGACAATGCGCCGTTCAACACCCTTACCAGCGTCGCTGCCACCGATTAAAAATAAATGCTCGGTTAAATAGCATAGAACCAATTCAGAAAGTGATTGCTGTAGCATTTGTCCTCATAAAAGTACAAAAATGCAAAGATCTGAATCGAATGATTTATGAGAAATGTTTAAGTTTTATGATTTAATACCCAATTTGTAATGAAGAGCTTTCTCATTGGCGAACCAATGAGAATGGCATAGCAGGATGCGTACCTAGAGTAATTTTACGCCTTAACGACTAAAGCTCAGTCCTCGTGAATTTGATGGAGTAATACCTGCTGCTTCAACACAAATGCAGAAATGTACGCAATTTACGAAAATATACAGTAATGGAAAAGAGATACAAGTGAAAACAGGAGACTCTTGCGACCCCTTATGCGAAAGAACCACTATCAGCGCGTCCAACCCCCACAATCACTCCCATACTCTCACATTCTCACACCCTCATTCACAGACTCACTCCCACGCTCTCTCTCACACACACACTAGCACCCACATCTACATCCATGCCCACATTCAAACACACCTGAAACACGCCACTGTCTATTTCGGTTAAACTTAATAGGTTTTTAGTTGTAGTGGAGTAGCGTGCTATCAGAATCAATGAGAATTTGTAAACATGGTAAGTATATTTATTTTATCAATGTTTATTTTAATCGAGATCACCCATTAAGAAAATATTATTTCGTTATCCCAAATATTGGAAAAAAAAATATACTATAATAGATTTTTGTTCCGTTTTATGTGGAGATTCAATTGCGACGGTTATTATTACCTTTTTAGATCCAAAGTACGTCGATAAAACCTATCTGAGTACATGCAATCCCATTATCAGGTTTTGATACGCGCTACCAAGCCACCTTACTGGTATAAACATTAAAAAAAATACTATAGGAATTTGTTCGTAGGTAATCGCGTATAAGCTGACATATTCCCCCTCATACACACCGCATCCACTGGCTCATTCACACACACACATACCCCCACACGCCCGCACACCCAAAACTAATAAAAAAAACTATGAAACTCACCGCATGGTTTTGTGGCCTAGATCACCCCGCTCCTAAAATTGTTAGAGAAGAAAAACAATTAGTTAACTGAAATTATCAGCAGTTTTGAGTAAAATTTTTCTTTAGTTTTATATTTATTTATTTATTTATTTTTTTATCTGTAAATTATTTATTTGTTTCTTATATTTATTCTTTATTCTTTTATTTATTTATTATTGGAGGACGGAGGACGGACGGACCAGACCACACCATGGGGTATCTATCACACTGGGTTGGAAGTGGTGAACGCCGTTCTCTCTTGAAACGTGGTTTGTTTGTTTACATTTTGGGACCAAAAACAAAATTGAAAACAAGTTACGTTAAAGGATGGGATCGAGTAAGGAAAAGGAACAAGAAGGGATAGACAAGGATGGGGTAAGGTAGGGAGGGAAAGGAATAAGATGGGGTATGTGTTGATGGGATCTCACCCAGCTGACAAGTGCTGAAGGGATGGCCAGAACATAAATCCTCTGAACCACCATTCGATCAACAACACTCGCCAGCTGCGATCCACTCCACCAACACATACGGGCGAGGTGCTATGACGTGAGTTGATCCAGTCAACCACGGCATGAAAGCTGAGCGGACATCTTCCCTCAGTAGCTGATCGGGCTACTTTGGAAAATGCCCCCCCCAGTATCATCCATGGGGAACTGAACAAATCAGGCCATAGGAAGCCAATATTGCCAGGAGGGGATTCTAGCGTTTAGACAATATTGACTCGGGCTGGACTCTGAGGACACCACGAACCCGAAGCCTGACCAGGTGACCAGACTCGGACGAGAATTGGCGTATACACCAATACACGTCAGTTTAGGTCTGGCACCTGAGTCACCTTCGGCCTTCGCGACATCGCCAGAAACCCAACCCGTAACTAGGGTCCGTGGGGTTGTAATGCCCATTGGGAATAATTCCTGAGAACTATTCCCACCCTTGCTTTACAAACAAAAACAAAAGGAGAGTCGAAGCTGGAGGCGTGGGGACGCAAAACCCAATCGAAGAAAGTCTGAGGAATCTCAGACTTCCTTCGCTCCTGCGCGTTTGAAGCAGGGAGTTGCTTCCCGTCGCCAGAGCCTTTAACTATTGAACGGTGGAAGATGAAAATTAATGTTAGAAGAAAAATTTTCAAAAAAAATTTTTTCAAAGTTTTTGAATTTATGAAGGGACTCCTCCAGAGTCCTACATCGCTGTAGAAACCCTTAGAGGAGCCCCTCGTTGGGTTAATCGCATAGTAGTTTATAATAAAAATATTGAAATTGTTAAGTTTTTATTTATTATATGGTTTTAGAAAATTATTTTGAATTGGAAAAAAAAAAATCTCTGAAAGACCTAAGTATTACATTCATGAGCCAAAAGTGAAATTCTTACCTCCACTTTTTTGGCATTTCTCGACGTTTTAGGACCTACTGATTCTAAAAAAGCAAAATAAATGTATGTCTGTCTGCCGGCCGGCCGTCCGGCCGGCATTGTCTACGCTGCAGGGAAAACCGCTGGAGGGATTTCAAAAATTTTTTTTCTAAAAATAGGTATACTCAAGGGACAGGTCCGAAAGGACGCTGTGTTCGATAACTGTACCGGAAGTGTGTCAAAAAAATAATTATATGTGTCAAAAATAGCAAATTTTCATATTTATGCCTTAAAAAACGTTCATTTTAACTGATTACGAGTAGGAACATTAAATTTATAGAAATCTTGATGGTAGGGATTGGTATGTGAGATCAAAAACTAGATTATGGCATTATAAGTTTGTCAAAAAAATGTTGTCAAGTGTGTCAAAAGAAAGATTTTTATTTAGTTTTTACCCAATTTTTTCAGAAAAAAATAAAATTAATAGTTTGTATGACATGATATTTTATTATTATTATTGAGAATTTTGGCATTATAAGTTTGTCAAAAAATAATGTCAAGTGAGTCAAAAAATGATTTCATTTATTTTTTTAGCCAATTTTTTGGAAAAAATAATGTAGCTGTTTTTATGACGTAAATGTAATTTAGAATGAAATTGGACATGGAAATTTTTGAATTTGTTATAGTATGTGAAATATTTTTGGAATTTGGAAAAAGTTTGTAGTTTTGATTTTGTAATAATTTTTGCAATATTTTTAGAATTTCGGCAAAAGTTTTAATTTTTGATTTTGTAAGAATTTTTGGAATTATTTTTAGAATGTTAAAAAATTTTAATTTTTGATTTTATCATAATTTTTGGAATTTTTAAAAAATTTTCAATTTTTGATTTTGTAATCATTTTTGCAATATTTTCAGAATTTTGGAAAAAGTTTGAATTTTTAAGAATTTTTGAAATATTTTTGGAATTAAGAAAAAATTTAAATATATGATTTTATTCTAATTTTCGTTGATAAATTTGATCGTTTCATTACAATTAATTTATTTTAAAAAAATTTGGTTTAATTTTGCAAATGAACTTTAATTAACTAGGGGTAGAGTTTCTGATTTCTCGAACTTTTATGAATCTCGAGATTCGAGATTCTCGATTTTATCAATGATTGTGTTTCTCGAGAAATCGGGAATAATTATATTTGAATTTCTCGAGATTCTCGAGCATAATTAAAAATTATTTTAAACAAGAAATTGATTCATAACAAAAAAAATTGACATAATATTGTATAGATGAATTTGTTTATTCAATAAATAAAAGAATTCAATATGCATTAAACAATATATGTTTTATATCTCGGGATATGTCGATATAATGCTGTCCATGTAATTGGAAGAATCAATTTCTGGACTTACTTTTGAATATCCTTCGAGAGATTTTTTTTGCTGTTTTAATAATTTCGCTTTTAAAGCAAATAGAAAATATGGAGGGGCTGAAATCTCACAGCTCTGAGATATCAAGACTTCGGTCTGGGTAAAGGATTTTGATATAGTTTTCGGCAAAAAACTTTCACGAGGACATGGTTTTTAGTTTTGGGCAGCAATGTATATCAAACATAACTGTTTGTTAAAGTACAAGTATTTGTTATCTCTGTTTAAAAATTTATTACAAAACTAACACGAAACATCTATACGTTACCGGAAAATTATAATCAAAATTCCAAAAATATTGTTAAATTAAATAAAATCAAACTTTTTCAAAATTCCAAAAATATTCCGAGAATTAGAATAAAATCATATATTTAAATTTTTTCTAAATTCCAATAATATTTCAAAAATTCTTAAAAATTCAAACTTTTTCCAAAATTCTGAAAATATTGCAAAAATGATTACAAAATTAAAAATTGAAAATTTTTTCAAAATTTCAAAAATTATAATCAAATCAAAAATTAAAAATTTTTCAAAATTCTAAAATTATTCCAAAAATTCTTACAAAATCAAAAATTAAAACTTTTGCCAAAATTCTAAAAATTATTACAAAATTATTACAAAATCAAATATACAAACTTTTTAAAAATTCCAAAACTATTTCAAAAATTAGAATAAAATCATATATTTAAATTTTTTCTAAATTCCAAAAATATTTCAAAAACTCTTAAAAATTCAAACTTTTTCCAAAATTCTAAAAATATTGCAAAAATTATTACGAAATCAAAAATTGAAAATTATTTAAAAATTCCAAAAATTATGATAAAATCAAAAATTAAAAATTTTTTAACATTCTAAAAATATTCCAAAAATTCTTACAAAATCAAAAATTAATACTTTTGCCGAAATTCTAAAAATATTGCAAAAATTATTACAAAATCAAAACTACAAACTTTTTCCAAATTCCAAAAATATTTCAAATACTATAACAAATTTAAAAATTTCCATGTCCAATTTCATTCTAAATTACATTTACGTCATAAAAACAGCTACATTTTATTTTTCCAAAAAATTGGCTAAAAAAATAAATGAAATCATTTTTTGACACACTTGACATTATTTTTTGACAAACTTATAATGCCATAATTCTCAATAATAATAATAAAATATCATGTCATACAAACTATTAATTTTATTTTTTTCTAAAAAAATTGGGTAAAAAATAAATAAAAATCTTTCTTTTGACACACTTGACAACATTTTTTTGACAAACTTATAATGCCATAATCTAGATTTTGGTCTTACATACCAACTCTCTACCATCAAGATTTTTCCAAATTTAATGTTCCTACTCGTAATCACTTAAAATGAACGTTTTTTAAGCCAAAAATATGAAAATTTGCTATTTTTGACACACATAATTATTTTTTTGACACACTTCCGATACAGTTATCGAACGCTGTCCTTTCGGACCTGTCCCTTGAGTATACCTATCTTTAGAAAAAAATTTTTGAAATCCCTCCAGCGGTTTTCCCTGCAGCGTAGACAATGACGGCCGGCAGACAGACAGACATTTTTTTTTTTGCTTTTTTAGAATCAGTAGGTCCTAAAACGTCGAGAAATGCCAAAAAAGTGGAGGTAAGAATTTCACTTTTGGCTCATGAATGTAATACTTAGGTCTTTCAGACCGAAGTAACTAATGAGCTATCTCTTCTTTTACAAATTTGAGATTGTATTCCAAATAACAATGACATATGTCTGAATTATTATTAAGCTTACTTGAATGAATTATTATTAAGCTTAATGTCTGAATTATTTTTCTGAAGAGATTTGAATAGAAATTTTAGGATTCCCTTTGCAGATAATAATGAGGCAGCTTAATTTATGTACATTTGTTCAATATGTAGTTGCACACAAAGATTTCTTCTAGTGTAAAATTATTATTTATGATTCAGATAAATGAATGCATCTTATTATCTTATATTTAATGAGAATGATTTTTAATAAAAATAATAATAATGAAAGTATAAAATAACAAATTTTCTCCAAGATTTTTTTTTTCCAATTCAAAATACTTTTCTAAAACCATATAATAAATAAAAACTTAACAATTTCAATATTTTTATTATAAACTACTATGCGATGGTATTAAATCATAAAACTTAAACATTTCTCATAAATCATTTGATTCAGATCTTTGCATTTTTGTACTTTTATGAGGACAAATGCTACAGCAATCACTTTCTGAATTGGTTCTATGCTATTTAACCGAGCATTTATTTTTAATCGGTGGCAGCGACGTTGGTAAGGGTGTTGAACGGCGCATTGTTAAAACTTTCTTTTGATGTGATATATCTTTTCTCATGTCTTATAATTTCTTTTCCACTTCACGTTTTCGCTGCAAATGAAATGGAACGTTAATAGGTTTAAAAATTAAAAAAATAAAAATGAAAACAATTTTGAACTTTTTTTAAACCTCAAAATATGGAGGGAGGGACTGAAATCTCACAGCTCTGAGATATCAAGACTTCGGTCTGGGTTAAGGATTTTGATATAGTTTTCGGCGTAAAACTTTTATGAGGACATGGTTTTTAGTTTTGGGCAGCGACGTATATCAAACATAACTCTCTGTTAAAGTATAAGTACTTTTTATCTCTGTTTAGAAATTTATTTCATAACTAACACGAAACATCAATACGTTACCGGAAAATTATAACAGATCAAAAATTAACATAATTTAGTGAAAAGATGATACACTCAGCAAACTACTCGAAATCCTCTCCATTTAGCGTTTCGAGAAAATATTACAAAATCACAAATTCATATTTCTTTCAAAATTCCAAAAATATGGTAAAACTTAAATAAAATCAAACATTTTCAAAATTCCAAAAATATTCCAAAAATTAGAAAAAAATCAAATACTTAAACTTTTTTTAAATTCCAATAATATTCCAAAAATTCTTAAAAATCCAAACTTTTTCCAAAATTCTAAAAATATTGCAAAAATTATAACAAAATCAAAAATTGAAAAATACCAAAAACATTCCAAAAATTAGAATAAAATCAAATATTTAAACTTTTTCTAAATTCTAATAAAATTCCAAAAATTAATATTATTTTTTTCCAAAAAATTGAGTAAAAAGTAAATGAAAATCTTTCTTTTGACACACTTGACAATATTTTTTTGACAAACTTATAATGCAAAAATCTAGATTTTGGTCTTACATACCAATCCCGACCATCAAGATTTCTCCAAATTCAATGTTCCTACTCGTAATCACTTAAAATGAACGTTTTTTAAGCAAAAAAATATGCAAATTTCCTTGTTTTGACACACTTGACGATTTTTTTGACACACTTGACGATTTTTTTGACACACTTCCGGTACAGCTATCGAACACATCATCCTTTCGGCTCTTCCCATTCAGTAATCCTATTTTTAGTAAAAAAAAATTTTTTGAAATCCGTCCAGCGGTTTTCTAGATTTCGTAGGTTGTGACGGACGGACGGCGGACGGCCGGCCGACAGACAGGCATACATTTTTGTTTATTGTTTTTTTAGAATCAGTAGGTCCTAAAATGTCGAGAAATGCCAAAAAAGCATGGGTAAGAATTTCTCTTTGAGCTCATGAATGTAATCTTAGGTCTTTCAGACCGAAGTAATTATATCAAACACGACCAAATAAATCAATTTAAATCAAACTCTGACCAAACTAAATTGATATATTCTAAAATCTAAAGTCATCGCCTTAGGACAATAAAAACTTAATATAGTTCAAATCCATTTAAAAAAAGATGAAAAAATAAATAAAAAATCTTGACAACAAAACAAACAATTCGTAACCCAAATAACAAATTCTTCAAAAATTAAAAAATTTGCTTGACCTTCTTCAAAATACAAAACAAAATATTGCGACGCTGATGCATAGGCTGACTTCACCACAGCTCTGGAAACATAGTGTTCTGGATATATAATGAGCTAATATCCATAAAATACTTTAATTAAAAGCTAACCAATATTATGGACTTCGTAGTTCTAATAATAAAAATATTAAAGCAGGCAGTAGTATTCCAACAAACATAAATTCTGTTGTACGAAAAAAAGTAAAAAAAATTTTATCGGAAGTGACAAAGCGGAAGTTAGGATGCAGAACTGTTGTAAACTTTACTAAATGGGTATGTACCAAATTTCATCCAACTCGATTTTTAGGTACAGAAGTTATTGAGCTTCCAAAATAACAGGTGCTTGGAGGACCCCCACCACTTTGTTCACTATCGCTAAAAAAACTAATCAGTTCCTTGCCATACATATTTGCATCTTTTTGCAAAGTGTAATCAAAATTACTTAACGAACGAATGTTGTATGTTTCCAACAAACATTGAAACAATAAACAGGTGTTCGGGAGGACCCCACCACTTATCCCAATATTGTCCAAAAACTAGTCAATTCTTTGTCAATAAAGTCTTTATCTTTTTTCAAAGTGCCATTAAAATTGATTAATGAATGAAATCTGTATGCTCCCAACAAACTTTAAAAACCAAGTGTGAAAAGTCAGCAGTTGTATGGTAGATCCCCCGCCACTTTGATCAATGTGTCCCAAAAGATGATAATTATCTTCTTACACTAATTGAAATTTTACATAAGTTTTATCATAATCACTTCATTATTGTAGGCTGTAGTGTGCATAAAGATACTGAAAAACTGCCAACAAGTAAAAACAATTTTTTTTTACCGGAAGCAAAACACCGAAAGTTGGGATGCAGAATTTTTGTAAATCATACTAAATGCTTATGTACAAAGTTTCATCCAATTCGATAATCAGGTACAGATGTTATTGAGCTTTCAAAAAAACAGGTGCTCCAGGGACCCCCCACCACTTTGTTCACTTTCGCTCAAAAACTAATCAGTTCTTTGCCATACATGTTTGCATCTTTTTCCAAAGTGTCATCAAAATTCGTTCACGAACGAATGCTGTGTGCTCCCAACAAACATTGAAAAAAGTCTGACACATTAAACAGGTGTTCAGGAGGACCCCCACCACTTATTCCAATATTATCCAAAAACTAATCAGTTCTTTGTTACTTAAGTCTCCATCATTTGCCAAAGTTTCATTAAAATTGAATAATGAATGAAGTCTGTATGCTCCCAACAAACTTAAAAAACAAAGTGTGAAAAGTCAGCATTTGTATGGTAGACCCCCCACCACTTTGATCAATGTGTCCTAAAACATAATAATTATCTTTTCACACTAATTGGAACCCTATTCCATAAGTTTCATCATAATCACTTCATTATTGTAGGCTGTAGTGTGCATAAAGACACTGAAAAAACTTCAAAAAAGTACAAAAAAATTTTTTTTACCGGAAGTGAAAAACCGGAAGTTGGGATGCAGAACTATTTTAAACCGTACTACATACTCATGTACCAAGTTTCATCCAATTCGCTTATCACGTACAGAAGTTATAGAGCTTTCAAAAAAACAGGTGCTCCAGGGACCCCCCACCACTTTGTTCACTATCGCTCAAAAACTAATCAGTTCTTTGCCATACGTGTTTGCATCTTTTTCCAAAGTGTCATCAAAATTCGATAACGAACGAATGCTGTGTGCTCCCAACAAACATTGAAAAAAGTGTGACACATTAAACAGGTGTTCGGGAGGACCCCCACCACTTATTCCAATATTATCCAAAAACTAATCAGTTCTTTGTTACTTAAGTCTCCATCATTTGCCAAAGTTTCATTAAAATTGAATAATGAATGAAGTCTGTATGCTCCCAACAAACTTAAAAAACAAAGTGTGAAAAGTCAGCATTTGTATGGTAGACCCCCCACCACTTTGATCAATGTGTCCCAAAACATGATAATTATCTTTTCACACTAATTGGAACCCTATTCCATAAGTTTCATCATAATCACTTCATTATTGAAGGCTGTAGTGTGCATAAAGACACTGAAAAAAATTCAAAAAAGTACAAAAAAATTTTTTTTACCGGAAGTGAAAAACCGGAAGTTGGGATGCAGAACTATTTTAAACCGTACTACATACTCATGTACCAAGTTTCATCCAATTCGCTTATCACGTACAGAAGTTATAGAGCTTTCAAAAAAACAGGTGCTCCAGGGACCCCCCACCACTTTGTTCACTATCGCTCAAAAACTAATCAGTTCTTTGCCATACGTGTTTGCATCTTTTTCCAAAGTGTCATCAAAATTCGATAACGAACGAATGCTGTGTGCTCCCAACAAACATTGAAAAAAGTGTGACACATTAAACAGGTGTTCGGGAGGACCCCCACCACTTATTCCAATATTATCCAAAAACTAATCAGTTCTTTGTTACTTAAGTCTCCATCATTTGCCAAAGTTTCATTAAAATTGAATAATGAATGAAGTCTGTATGCTCCCAACAAACTTAAAAAACAAAGTGTGAAAAGTCAGCATTTGTATGGTAGACCCCCCACCACTTTGATCAATGTGTCCCAAAACATGATAATTATCTTTTCACACTAATTGGAACCCTATTCCATAAGTTTCATCATAATCACTTCATTATTGTAGGCTGTAGTGTGCATAAAGACACTGAAAAAACTTCAAAAAAGTACAAAAAAATTTTTTTTACCGGAAGTGAAAAACCGGAAGTTGGGATGCAGAACTATTTTAAACCGTACTACATACTCATGTACCAAGTTTCATCCAATTCGCTTATCACGTACAGAAGTTATAGAGCTTTCAAAAAAACAGGTGCTCCAGGGACCCCCCACCACTTTGTTCACTATCGCTCAAAAACTAATCAGTTCTTTGTCATACATGTTTGCATCTTTTTCCAAAGTATCATCAAAATTCATTCACGAATGAATGTTTTATGCTCCCAACAAACATAAAAACTTTGTGGAAAAAACCACCTGTTGTATGGTGGACCCCCCAACCCTTTATCCAATGTGCTCCAAAAGCTGATAAAATCTTTCTCATGTTATTTAAAAGCTTTTCGCAACGTTTCATGAAAATCGATCGGTAATTGTAGGCTACAGTAGGGATAAACACCTGAAAAAAAAACTTTTTAACCGGAAGTGACAAACCGGAAGTTGGTATGCAGAAATATTGGAAACAGTATTAAAACCTTATATTCTAAGTTTCAATAAGATCATAGCTCGAGATCAGAAGTTATTCAAGATTTAAACTTAGAGGTGTTCGGGAGACCCCCCGCCATTTTGTCCAAATTTAAAATGAATCCAGATCTTCTATTTTCAAGTGAGCCTGTATCATTTGCCAAAGTTTCATCAAGATCCTATGCAGAAAACTCACCCACCCACCCACCCACCCACCCACCCACACACAGACGTACACCAAAATTTTTATTGGCTATTTGGATAGAGGATGGTCCAAAACAAAAGAAAAAACAAAATTTGGGGTATGTAAGATTTTTTTTTTTCACGATAGATTGCATTACTTCACACAATTTAAAATTGTGGTGAAGTAAAAATTATCATATCAACACAATCCTTAAATTATATATTTAAACACTGATACATACGAGTACTTTTTTTTTATTTACTATTTTATAATTATCGTATTTTTTTGTATTTAAGTAAAAGTAAAATAGAAAATAAAGCAAAAGAAATATTTCTCTTTCAAATATAAATTCTCATTTTTTTATTTTGATTTGCTTTGTTTATTCTTTCATATAAGACAGAAAGAATGCAATGTATAATTTGTATAATTTGTATATTGCTTATGCCTTCAAGTCTGGTTGTACTTTTATTTGTTTTATCAGTATTCTATATACAATTTGTGTGAATAGAGGTTACTTCTCTCTATGTATATTTCTCTATACCACTACAAAGAACTACTCAAATTCTTTTTTCGTAAACGACGAATGACATTTTTTCTACATTAATAAAAGTATGAATTAAAGGAGGTGTGGCCAATTATTCACAATGTATGTACTTCGAATATTGTTTTCTAGAAAAGTACAGTGGGAAACAACAACTGATTAGCAGAAGTTTCTACTTATTTATTTTTGGATATAAATAAGCGAACAAAATATCAGATAGGCAGTTTAATTTTGCAATTGAAAGTGTTTATAAATATTCGCAAGTATAAGGAATAATCGGGTGGTACTTGAGCCTGGGTACTAATAGAGAAAGAATTTGAACCTAGTGGAATAGTAAATACAGATTTTACGATTCCGAATATTATTGATTCAAATTGTGGAAAAGCGATGAAATTTATCGTACATAAATTGGAGACCCTAGAATTTATTGTAATTAAAATCGGAAGCTGCTGAAATTTGTTGATAAATAAAGTTTGAGATTTTGTTAACCAAAGATCCGTCTTTTTACTGTCGTATTTGCTCAATAATCGAAAAGAACCAACGCAGAGTCGTTACAGTGGTGTCAGAAGTGGGATTATTGAAACAATGGTCGAGACAGTAAATATTAGTGATCTCAGCCAGACCCAGTTGAAGGACGAGTTGAGGAAAAGGAATGCTCCAATCGAAGGCAGAACTTGCATTCCGGCTGCGTAAAGTTATAGAAGAAGCAGGTGAAAACACAGACGTCATAGGAATAGCAATTGATCCGATGATGGTGTTGATGAAAGAAATGATGGTCCGACAAGAGAAACTGGCAGCAGAACAAAAAGTAGATCAACAACAACAACTTGCTGATATGATGGCCAAACAAGGAAACAATCTGATGGCCCGACAAGAGAAACTGGCAGCAGAACAAGAAGTAGATCAACAACAACAATTTGCCGATATGATGGCAAAGCAAGAAAGTCTACGTGAAGTAATCGAGTCACGTATATCCAGTGCGGAGGTTAAAATCAACAACATGGAAAGGGAGCTGCGGAAAGTTACCGAAGAACATGAAGAGACATTACGCAGCCTTTCGAGTGAATTCCGCCAAGAAATAGCACAAGTGAAGTCAGGTAACATGATCAATCCATCAACTACTTCAGCTCCAGCTGGAGTGAAAACACCCGCATTTGATGGATCTACATCGTATCAGATAATTAAGATGCAATTTGAAATAGCAACAACTGGGGGTTGATCACCAGCAAAAAGCAAATGCAATTATATTGGCATTGAAGGGACCTGCTGTTGAAATTTTGCAGACATTATCAGCGACAGAGCGTGATTACAGCAAGCTAATGGAGGCCTTAGAATTAAGATATGGGGAAAGTCATATGCAAGCTCTCCATCGCATGCTGCACAAAACACGAAAACAAGGAGTCAGCGAAACTTTGCAGGAATTAGAGGCTGATATTGTCAATCTGTCATATCCAAACTATAACGCTGAACACCGAGACGAACTGGCAGCTGATACATTCATCAATGCTCTTCGAGATGTACAAATGAGAAATCAGCTGTATCTAAGCGGAAAGAAACTCTGCCTGCGGAAGTCTTAGCATTGGCCCTACCCATGGAAGCTGGAAAAAGAGTGTATGGCTCAGATAGAGTACGTCAGATGGAAGTTGCTGAAGAACCACTAAAAGCAGCGCTTGAGGAAGTGATCATGCATGTCAAAAGTTTGGGAGATAAGCCTGAACGAAATCAACGAAGTAGATCCAGCAGAGTAAGATGCTGGAATTGTGGGCAGTTAGGGCACATCAGACGAGAATGCAAAACACTAGTAGGAGCCAAAGAAGGAGTAGTTCCAGTCCAGGTGATGAACCTCTCAAACAAGCAAGGGGATGTCAAAAAGGAAGGAGATTTCCGCGTTGAACACCGGAAGGGAAGGATACATTGCAACGCTGATGATCTTTCAAGAAGACCCTGTATAGAGGAGCGCAAGTCATGTAGCAGGACTGAGAGAAATGAGGCAATGAAAGTGAGCCAAATCAAGTTCCAAACTCCTGAGGATTGGTGTACCGAGGCAATTAAGAGAGCAGCTAGAAGATCCAGCTATGGCTCCAATATTGAAATGGAAAACCGAGGGAAGGTGACGGGAGTGGAAAGATGTAGCACCTTTAAGTACGGAGGTGAAATTCTACTGGGTGCAATGGGACTCACTATTGATGAACAACGGGATACTAAAAAGAAAATGGGAGTCCGCTGATGGAAAGAAGGTGTTGGAATAACTGGTGTTGCCATCAAGTCGAGTAGAAGAGATACTGGGAAAGCTGCATGGAAGTATTTCTGGAGGACACCTGGGGGTAAATAAAACCCTAGCCAAAGTAAGGGAGAGGTTTTATTGGGTAAGGTATCGAACAGACGTGGAGCAATGGTGTCGGCGATGCGATACTTGTGCGGCGAGCAAAGGACCAAAGACTAGAACTCGAGGAGAGATGCAACAGTACAATGTGGGCGCTCCAATGGAGAGAATTGCTATAGACATCACGGGGCCATTTCTGGAAACGACAAAAGGTAACAAATACATCATGGTGGTCATTGATTACTTTACAAAATGGCCGGAAGCTTATGCAATACTGAACCAGGAAGCAGTTACGGTCGCTGAAACATTCAATGAAAACATTCAAGTCAATGAATGGGTTTGCAGATATGGATCACCGCTCTAGTTGCATACCGACCAGGGAAGGAATTTCGAATCTCAACTGATGGAAGAGCTGTGCAGAACACTCGACATTAGAAAAACACGAACTAAACCTATGAACCCACAATTGGATGGCATGGTAGAACGATTCAACCGAACCATGGAAGAACATTTATCAAAGGTAGTGGAAGCCAACCAAAGAAATTGGGATAAGGATCTTCCATTATTCTTGATGGCCTATCGTAGCGCAGTGCACGATACGACATGTGAAACGCCAGCGAATATCATGTTCGGGAGAGAACTACATCTTCCTAGTGACATCAAGTTCGGCATCCCTGGAGGTCTGGTATCTACGAAAACAGATTATGTGGGACAACTATGGGAGAAGATGAATAAAATTTATTAACAGGTTCGAGACCACATTAAGATTGTCAGTGACAAAATGAAAACCAGGTACGACATAAATGCAAATAGTGGCGGTTTTCAAGAAGGAGACTTGGTATGGCTATACAACCCCAGAAGAACTAAGGGAAGATCACATAAACTGAAGCCAGATTGAGAAGGTCCATATAAAATAATCAAACGAATTAATGATGTTATCTATCGCATCCAAAAGGGACCCCGTACCAAGATGAAAGTGATACATCTGCAAAGGTTAGCACCGTACCAAGGTAACAGTGCCAATGCGATAGCTGATATTGTTCGGGACGAATAAAACTAAATGGAGGGCAATGTAATAAACTTCGACCAGAATGGGTTAATTAAATTTACTCATACATAACCAATACATTCTGCATAAATGTTTTCCACATTCAAACTATTGCAAAGATGGATTAAAGAATGAGTTAACTAATACATTTTGCATAAATTAATGCAAATTAAATTTGTTATAGAATGAGTTCGCTAATACAAATGTTTACATTAATACAAGTATGAATTAAAGGAGATGTGGCCAATTATTCACGATGTATGTACTTCGAATATTGTTTTCTAGAAAAGTACAGTGGGAAACAACAACTGATTAGCAGAAGTTTCTACTTATTTATTTTTGGATATAAATAAGCGAACAAAATATCAGATAGGCAGTTTAATTTTGCAATTGAAAGTGTTTATAAATATTCGCAAGTATAAGGAATAATCGGGTGGTACTTGAGCCTGGGTACTAATAGAGAAAGAATTTGAACCTAGTGGAATAGTAAATACAGATTTTACGATTCCGAATATTATTGATTCAAATTGTGGAAAAGCGATGAAATTTATCGTACATAAATTGGAGACCCTAGAATTTATTGTAATTAAAATCGGAAGCTGCTGAAATTTGTTGATAAATAAAGTTTGAGATTTTGTTAACCAAAGATCCGTCTTTTTACTGTCGTATTTGCTCAATAATCGAAAAGAACCAACGCAGAGTCGTTACAATATGGATTCAATAAACGCTGTTTGTGTAATTTAACGAATAACCAAATTATTCTTGAAATCTATAAATTTTTTCACAAATAATACGAAATATTTATAACATCTGTTTATCGTTTGATAACCCATTAATGTATACTATAAACCAGCATTTATAAAAGAATAATCGTATATTTTTTGTAAGTTTGTGTATTTAATAAAAGTAATTTTGAAAGTATGAACAGGATAATAGTAAAATTAATAAATATAATAATAGTTAACTGATAATTTTGTTCAATACTTCATAAACTGCTGTTGGTAAGAATAATAAATGGCGTTTATTAGCGCCAACTCATTAACAAATTCGTAGATTAATTGTAATTTTTTATGCATATTATAATATTGTTTTTCAGTGTACTCGTACCAAAAACTTTGTATGTAATTGGATTCGATTCAATATGCAAATATAATCAAAATTTTTACATTAATTGTTTTCGTAAAATTTTTGTGCCTTTAAATATTATTGGATAGACTATTCACCACACCTTCCTCGATCAATTAATTCAACTCCCCTCTGTGAATTTCAAAAAACTTTATAACTGTTGCTCATAAAAATCCAAATTTTACATAAAACTTTATGCACAAAAAACAAATATGTAAAAAATATGAAGCAAATCTTTATCTACCGAAGCGTACAATCAAAACATATCAAATTAACATATATATATATCGTTAACAAAAGTCATTCTATTGTTTGAAAAGCTCAATTTAAGTTTTTATTTTTTTGTTTTATATAAGTTTTCGAAAGATAATCATAACAATAATAATAAAAGAAATGTAATTTTTCATTAGAAATTATGTGTTATCATCCCCAATAGTAAATAAAATAATGAACAGAAAAGACGCTTTCAATTTTTATTATATTTATTGTATTTCGCATTGAAATATAAAAGAAGAAAAGCTTCAAACCATTTGAAATGGATAAACGAAAAGATTTTCTTTTTCTTTTGTTATTATTTTAACAAAATTTGTTTATTATATATATAAAAAAAAAAGGTTATACGTACTGTACTGTTAAATAAAATAAAATATTTCCACATTTTTTTTGTTGTTGTAATTTTGTTAGTCCCAAGTGATTTTACCTTAACTTTTTTTGGTTCATATTACTGTTTTTTGTTTTTGTATTTTCTGTGTGACAGATTTTGTTTTCCCGTCAGTTTGTTCAATTCGGTAAGAAGCTTTACATTTTACGTCATTTAATTTGTTAATGAGCAAGAGATATAAACACATACATATATACAAAATGTTATTTGATGAACAATTTTGAAGCTAATAATTATGTTTAGTTTAATTTTGAATTTTTTTTTTGCATTTCCTTTGAGTAATAACATATTACTGATGATATTTTAATTATCTGAAATGTATTTGAACCATTAGATGATACACTACCTATTGCAGAAATAATCTTTATTGCCGAATTTGTAGGATTTCTCCTCGTTTCAAAAGTCGGTAGGTATTTTAAAAAAACAAATGATGTCAATGTGGCGGCTACAAGTCGTCAACCATACCATAATAAAGCAATTTTGTTAGCTAACACGTATTTAGTTTTTAATAAAAATTTAGAATAAGCTAAATTTGATGTGATTTTGATTGCTGAATTCGAATTTATTTTTGTTTTTTATATTTTTAAAAAATTAAAAATTAATTTTAAAAACATTGTTTTCGCAAGCCAAAAGTCCAAACTTTCTCAATTCTATATTTTTGTAATTTTAATTACTTAATAAGCTTTCAAAAACAGTTTGAAAAATATGGAGGGGCTGAAATCTCACAGCTCTGAGATATCAAGACTTCGGTCTGGGTAAAGGATTTTGATATAGTTTCGGCAAAAAACTTTTATGAGGACATGGTTTTTAGTTTTGGGCAGCGATGTATGTCAAACATAACTCTTTGTTAAAGTACAAGTTTTTTTTATCTCAGTTTAAAAATTTATTACAAAACTAACACGAAACATCAATACGTTGCCGGAAAATTAAAATCAAAATTCCAAAAATATTGTTAAATTAAATAAAATCAAACTTTTTCAAAATTCCAAAAATTAGAATAAAATCAAATATTTAAATTTTTTCTAAATTTCAATAATATTCCAAAAATTCTTAAAAATTCAAACTTTTTCCAAAATTCTAAAAATATTGCAAAAATTATTACAAAATCAAATATTGAAAATTTTTTCCAAATTCCAAAAATTATAATAATATCAAAAATAAAAAATTTTTCAAAATTCTAAAAATATTCCAAAAATTCTTACAAAATCAAAAATTAAAACTTTAGTCGAAATTCTAAAAATATTGCAAAAATTATTACAAAATCACTAATACAAACTTTTTCAAATTTCCAAAAATATTTTAAAAACTATAACAAATTCAAAAATTTCCATGTCCAATTTCATTTTCAATTACATTTACGTCATAAAAACAGCTTCATTTTCTTTTTCCAAAAAATTGGCTAAAAAAATAAATGAAATCATTTTTTGACACACTTGACATTATTTTTTGACAAACTTAAAATGCCATAATTCTCTATAATAATAATAAAATATCATGTCATACAAACTATTAATTTTATTTTTTTCTAAAAAAATTGGGTAGAAAATAAATAAAAACCTTTCTTTTGACACACTTGACACCATTTTTTGACAAACTTATAATGCCATAATTCTCAATAAAAATAATAATATTTCATTTCAAAGAAACTATTTTATTTTTTTTTTCCAAAATTTGGGTCAAAAACTAAAAAAAAATCTTTTGACACACTTGACATTTGACAAACTTATAATGCAATAATCTAGTTTTTGATCTCACATACCAATCCCGACCTTCAAGATTTCTCCAAATTTAATGTTCCTACTCGTAATCACTTAAAATGAACGTTTTTTAAGCCAAAAATATGAAAATTTGCTATTTTTGACACACATAATAATTTTTTGACACACTTCCGGTACAGTTATCGAACACAGCGTCCTTTCGGACCTGTCCCTTGTGAATACCTATTTTTAGAAAAAAAAAATTTTGAAATCCCTCCAGCAGTTTTCCCTGCAGCGTAGGTAATGACGGACGGACGGCCGGCCGGCAGACAGACATACATTTTTTTTTTTTGCTTTTTTAGAATCAGTAGGTCATAAAACGTCGAGAAATGCCAAAAAAAGTGGGGGTAAGAATTTCACTTTTGGCTCATGAATGTAATACTTAGGTCTTTCAGACCAAAGTAATTGAAATTCAGTTAAACCGTTCCAAAAATATGTTCAACCAGAACAGACCAGACAGAATGGGATCATTAGACAACACTCACTGTATACGAATATGATGGTAGAGGTAGGGATAAAATTTTCTTCATAAAATAATTTTTTTTTCTTAATGTTTGGGTCGCCGCTCCGATTTGTAAGGACCTTGACAATTTGCAATCTCAAGGTTTTATAGTGGCCAATATGATTTTTAGTTAATAATACTATGAAAAGAAAAGGCGAGGATAGCGTTTAAAATTTGGTAAGCTTTGTCATACCAATAAACTTAGTACGTATACATTGCGCCGGGCGCAAACTTATTAGATATAACTTAATGAAATTTTGGTACACGATCTGGATTCACTTAAAAATGGGAGATTCTGTTTCTTTTGAAAAGTCCACAAAAAAGGAAGAGTTATAGTTATAGTGAGTCTCCAGAACAACAGTTTGTTTAAAACTTCAATAACTTTTGATCCTGACATTGAATTTGGTTGAAACTTGGCATAAATGATTTTAATAATGTTTTCAATAGTTCTGCACAACCACTTTGTAATGAACACAAGCTGATGAAATCCTAATCAGGAACATCCGAGGAATCACGTGCCTCGAGATGATTCCAACTAGTCTCAGTCTGTGAGTTCGTATATGTTTCCTCAGCTCATCACAAATGATGAATTGCACACAAAATTTTCAAAAGAAGGCGGACTCAAATGAGTAAAGAATAGGGATTCTGACGATCCCAAAAACTGGAAGCATCAAGACCATCACCCCTATCATATCAAAAATAATTATAACATATAAAATGTTTCAACCACCCCGTTATTTGTAACTGATCCAAGCCTCTACATCATTAATATCAGCCAACATCTTTGCGAAAATAATTGTAGCTTATGATAAAAACATAATTGCAAAACATTGAACCGTTGCACCTAACCAGACGATATGAATAATAGCAATAAAACAGTCAGGCGTTGTGCCAAAGGTATAGGCGATTGTTGAATAAGAATAATATAACAAGAAAAATCAACCGTCGCGCTAAATGTACAGCGATTGCTGAACAATAATAATAATAGAAATACTCGTTGCGCCAAATGTACAAACAATTGTCGAATAAGAATCATATAATATGTATTAATATGGTTTTCCATTCTTTTCACTTGTTTTGTGTGCTTTTGTTACTTTGATATGTAATTTTTACTATAAGTAAAAGATTTTATTTTTTAGGGATAATTAAGTAGTCCTTATAGTGACAATTTTTTATTTATTTTATTTTTACAGCATATATATTTCGGATTACTCCTTCTTCAGTTCTTTTCTTAACTATAACAATTTTAATAAAATTACTTTCTTATATAGGTACTACTTCTATTTATTTTTATTATTATGTATTATTTATTATTCGTATAATTTATTTGTTTTTGTATTTATCTTCTCATTTAGTTGTAATGCCCAATGCATCACGCATTATTTTTAATGGTTAAGATAATAATTCTTAAGATAAATAAAGACTTTGTATTTCTATTAATTCTCAAACCTGTAACAAAGAAAACGAGAAACATCCATGTCATACATCATACCATTCATATTTCCAAATGAACTAAAATTAATTCAAATAATGAAAATTTCGTTCATTCGAACCACTTTTAATTTGTTACGAAAAAACAAAATAAAACTGTTTCGTTAATGACATAATTTTTTGTTATTTTTTTATTACAATTTTGCTAATCGTAAATTCTTCAATTTTATTATATAACAATATGTTATATAATTTAAAACTGTAACAATTAATTTATGTCATCAAAAGAAAACAAATAATAAATTTGTTGATAAAGAAATATTTTCGTGAATAAAGAAAACAAATATGTTATTTTTTTTTATGACGAAATGTTTTCGCGAATAATGAAAATAAATGATATATTTATTTTTTCTTTGAGGAAGAAGTAATTTTGCAAAGAATGAACAGAATTCTTGTTTTCTGCTGGAATGATGATGTTAGGATGATGATGTATGAAATGAGAAAAACACGGATGTAAGTATCGGATATGTATGAGGTAAATTTAGAATTAAGGGAACTGGAAAGGGAATTAAGGGATATGGAACAAAGAATTTAAAAGAAATATAATATTATTCAAAAACGTTTAAAGGGAGTGTCTTGATTTATTGTGTGGAAATAGAGATCGAAAGGTCCAACTAGCCTAAGATCTGGTATGACCCATCCTGATCATCCTTTCTATTCCCACCATCTCCCTCTATAGAAGTGGATCTACGAGAGGTTCTCCATTATCAATTTATAGTAAATTAATATCGTTTTTGTATTTGTATATGTGTAATTCTTCTATTGTATGACATGGTCACTCGCCTTTTGAATTTTGTGGATGATTTTCAGTGTGTGGTTGATGTCAGTGTAGTTATGTTTTTCATTTTTGAGGTGTTGAATATACAGAACCATACAAAAAACTTTTAAACAATTCGGATACGTACCTGTATTTAAAACCCGCAATAAAATAAGAAATATATTAAAACCGGAAAAAATCAAAATGGTGAAACTGGTGTTTACAAATAAGCGTATAACGATTGCCAGAAGTTTTACATAGGCCAAACGGGGTGGCCCTTCAAAATAAGATTTACCGAACATGTAAGTGAAGTAAATAAGGAAAATCCCAAATCACACTTTGCTCAACACTTCAAAAATGAAAAACATAACTACACTGACTATAAGTCAACAAAATCGACAACAAAAAGACCTTTTTTCCTCGTTTTTTTCTATTTTCACGGTAAATTTTAGGTTATGTGAAAATATGGCTGACATAAAAGTTATAGACCATTTTATTACCTACAACTTTAACTTTAAACTTTTTTCGATAGAAGCTCTAGTTTCGCTGAAAATCGTAAAAAAACATTTTCTACCCCTAAAAGCTCACCCCATTTCACCCCCGTAACCCCGATCACCTTTAATTTATGTTTCCCATCATTTGCGCAATATTTTATTCCTTATCCAAAAGTTTTTATGCTGTTACTAATTTGTTCCGCACAAAAAGCTATTTTGACTGGTCTATCTATAGTCTCTTGATATTTATAAAATTATTTTCATAAAATTATGAGCCACAATGGGGAGGTTTTAATCATTATAAGAAATATTCGATTATCTGCTACAGTATATGTATTGGCAAAGGCTGGAGAACGGCACCATACAACAGCTGTATTTTTCACAATGTGTTTTATGTTTGTTGGGTACTACTGTCTTTGTCATTAATCAATTTTAATGATACAAAGTTTTATTTGTTTTTGAGTGATACTGGAGACCCTACACCACGTCTCTGAAACACCTGTTTATTTGGAGCTGTAATAGCGTCAATTCTTTATAAGCGATTTGAATGAAACTTAGTATATACCTTTTTATTATTTAGTATAGAGCCCCACTTCCTCTTTGATCAATTGTGCCCAAAAGCTT
>CAVNZG010000070.1:0-68020 GCA_963693315.1 Diogma glabrata
ATATATATATATATATATATACATATATATATATATATATATATATATATATATATATATATATATATATATATATA
Source organism: Diogma glabrata (assembly GCA_963693315.1). Classification (NCBI taxonomy): domain Eukaryota; kingdom Metazoa; phylum Arthropoda; class Insecta; order Diptera; family Cylindrotomidae; genus Diogma; species Diogma glabrata. The sequence continues at coordinate 78 of CAVNZG010000070.1, forward strand.
TATATATATATATATATATATATCGATGGTCTAGCGCACAGATGTGGTAAGTGACATTTAGCAAATTGTTCAGTACAGGCGTTTGAAAGTTTACACTTCAATAAAAATTGAAAATGTAAAATATTATGTGGTGGAATTCGATAGAGTTTTATAGTAGTTATCTAGTTTTTATTGTAATTATGTCTTTCTACATGATAGAACTTAAGAGATACATGAATAATATTTAGTTTTATACAAACCATAAGTACTTACCAAAGTACATGTGCAGTACAGTACGGTACAACAATGCCATCTACTGGATAAAATATTAAACATACACATACAATATTTTTACATTATATGAAAAATGAAATGGAGAATTTTATAGAGTAGTTAACTCATTTTCTCAAAAAATGTCACTTACCACATCTGTGCGCTAGACCATCGATATATATAATATATATATATATATATATATATATATATATATATATATATATATATATATATATATATATAATATATATATATATATATATATATATATATATATATATATATATATATATATATACATTTATATATATATATATATATATATATATATATATATATATATATATATATATATATATATATATATATATATATATATATATATATATATATATATATATATATATATATATATATATATATATATATATATATATATATATATATATATATATATATATATATATATATATATATATATATATATATATATATATATATATATATATATATATATATATATATATATATATATATATATATATATATATGAGCAATTTCACGAAGATTCAACAACGTTTTGACTTGACCCCTTTTAATTTTGATTATATTTTGTTTATAGATAGTCTTTGATAAATAAAAAATACAAGTTCTCTAAGAATTTTTTTCGACCAGGGGTCTTCACAGGGTGCCCCTCAATTTTTGTTATTTTGTGATGTGAGTGCGTTTTGACGAGCGATTGTAGAAAAACTACTCAACCGATTTTCATAAATGATATGTCGTTGAATAGGTATTAGAACAAAGTTTTTAAAAATGTATACTGTTAATTTTTTGAAATAATTTTTAACGGTGTAACATAAGATAATAATGGTGTAATTTGAAAAAAAGATGGCATAGCCTTTTTTTTTTTTTTTAACTAAATTGAAGCTTATTTTATATCTAACAACTTGTGAAAGTTTGGGACTAGCGTCATTTTTTGTTTTAGAGATAAAATTCGTTGTGCATATGACTGTCGGGAACCAGTTTTTTTTGTTCTGAAGGAAAATTATAAAAATGGCGATTTTTAGATTCAGATTTTTTTTTTATGTTAAATATCAAATATTTTATTATTAAATGAACTTTTTAAAAAGCAATTTCAGTCAAGTTCAGCAAAATTTTGCGACATTTTGACTCGACCCTTTTTAATTTGGTTTATTTTTAGTTTATAGATAGCCTTTGATAAATGAAAAATACGGCTTCAAGTAGAATTTTTTTAAATATAGACCAAAATAAACCAAATTAAAAAGGGTCGAGTCAAAATGTCGCAAAATTTTGCTGAACTTGACTGAAATTGCTTTTTAAAAAGTTCATTTAAGAATAAAATATTTGATATTTAACATAAAAAAAAAATCTGAATCTAAAAATCGCCATTTTTATAATTTTCCTTCAGAACAAAAAAAACTGATTCCCGACAGTCATATGCACAACGAATTTTATCTCTAAAACAAAAAATGACGCTAGTCCTAAACTTTTACAAGTTGTTAGATATAAAATAAGCTTCAATTTAGTTAAAAAAAAAAAAAAAGGCTATGCCATCTTTTTTTCAATTACACCATTTTTTTCTTATGTTACACCGTTAAAAATTATTTCAAAAAATTAACAATGTACATTTTTAAAAACTTTGTTCTAATACCTATTCAACGACATATCATTTATGAAAATCGATTCAGTAGTTTTTCTACAATCGCTCGTCAAAATGCACTCACATCACAAAATAATAAAAATTGAGGGGCACCCGAAAAAAATTCTAAGAGAACTTGTATTTTTTATTTATCAAAGACTATCTATAAACAAAAAATAATCAAAATTAAAAGGGGTCAAGTCAAAACGTTGTTGAATCTTCGTGAAATTGTTCATATATATATATATATATATATATATATATATATATATATATATATATATATATATATATATATATATATATATATATATATATATATATATATATATATATATATATATATATATATATATATATATATGATGTGATGTTAAGGTTAATCTTCGAAGGCGCCTTATGATGCTGAATTCATTAAATTTATTAAATTTTTAAAAACATCCAAAAATTTAATTTTTCATTTCTGCAATTTATTCAATTTATTTTTAAATTTTGAATCTGGTGGTCGACGTTTCGGCAATTTCTTGTTGCCATTATCAAGACTAAAAAATTAATTAAGTGAGAATTCTTAATATGTACATTAAAATAAAATGATTAAAAAACTATTATTACCATTAAGTCAATAACTTAAAACACTATTTTAGAAAAAACTTTTAAAAAACTTTTGAAAAAAGGTTGTACAGATAGTTGGTCTATAGTCTGGTTTATAATTTGGTTAATAATTTGGGTTTATAATTTGGTTTATAATTTGGTTGAACAATTAACCTTATATGATCAAACAACATTTCTGATTATATTTCTTTAGACTGAAATTAAATAAGAATTTGTTTGTATATGTATATGATCAAACAATTGAACTAATTGTTACCTTTTAGTCAATAAAATGTTTCAAAAAACTCTTCCAAAACTTACTAAACTTCAAAAAACACAAACCAAACTATTAGTTTAAGATGATTAAAAGGTTAAAAAGAAATGTTTTAACAATTTGGTTTAAAAAACAAACACAATTGGTAATAATTTAAACATCAACAAAAAACCAAACTAATTTAATTTAACCAAACAACATTCTTGGTGAACTATAAACCATTGACTATATAACACACGATGAAGAATTGTATCATTTGTGCATCCAAAAACATGTTTGGGGACAAATAACAAATATTAAGACACTCACACTGACACACCAGAGAGAAGTTTTTGCCGCCGAAATAAAAATATGAAATGCAAAATATGTATATATATATGACACAACAGGTGTCGACACGGATCCTGACCAACTTCACGTTGGGGGTATTAATTTCGATGTGTATGGATGATTCACAATTCCGTATAATGAAATTTTTAAATTATGGAAAATGAAATGTTTTAAAGTATGGAAATTAAATGTGGAAAATGAAATGTGGAAAATGAGGGTAAAAATGAAAGGCGCTTAAGACATTTGATTTGATTTAGGGAAAACTGATTTGATTTAGGGAAAGGCCCTTGAGTATTCGGATTTAGATTGGATTAAGATGATTGTTGTGACCTGCGTCTGGGAACAAGGTTTTTAATAAACATACAGTACCAAAGCTCAAAATTGAATCAGTTGGGTCAGAGGTGAGGTTAATGGCATTCGGACGATTGTATAGAATGTAGCAATTTTCGTTAAAAAGTCTTTTGTGGTAATTGGATTGGTTGGAAAGAATAGTAGGTTCATTAAAGTTAAAATTATGGCCAGGATTCTCAGAAATATGTTTGAGTACCGCAGTTCTGATTGTAGAGGGAACTCCTTTATTTATATCTTTTTGTTGGTTTCTTACGGATAATTCATGTTGATACATGCGGGTGGCAAGTTTCTTTCCCGTTTGTCCAACGTAAACTGCTGAACAATCTGGAAAGGAGCAGTCAATTTTGTAAACCAAACCACTTTTGTCCAGGAGTCTCAATCGATCTTTGGTCTTCGTGAAAATTGTGTTGCCTAAGGAGCCCGAGTAGTTATTGACGTACTGGATATCTGGGAACTTGAGGTTAAAAAATGTTTTGAAAAATTGATTAACAAACTGAATATGTGGGAATGAAAAATATTGCTTGTCGGTACTAGGAGGCTCTATAGTATTTTCAAAAGGCTGATTGTTTTCGTTTTTGTGATAGAAACGGGTTATTAATTTTTTAATTAAGTCTAATGGATAATTATTGTTGACAAGGAAGTTTGTTACAAGATCAATGTTCTTCTTATGGAACACAGTATCACTGATAGACAGAGCTCGATGGAAGCATGAGTACGCTATATTAACTTTAGTATCAATTGAATGTTGAGAATAAAAATTCAAAATACGGTTAGATGCCATTGATTTATAGTACCAATCAGTGCGAAGAAAACCTGAAGTTAATCTTTCAATTTTCATATCTAGAAAATTTATACAATTCTCCACTTCAACTTCAAGCGTGAATTTTATAGATTGTGACAATGAGTTTAAGTGATCCAGGGTATCATTGATTAGGTCCGTGGGAATACAACAAATTATGTCGTCAACATATTTTTTAAAGAAAACAGGCTGGTACGATAAACTATTTAAGCCACGAATCAAAAGGTCCTCTAAGACAAAGTCTGATAAAGTTGGTGATAGGGGGTTACCCATCGCCAACCCTTGTATTTGTTTATAGATGTTGTCCTCATATTTGAAATATGATGCGTCTTTGATGCAGAAAGAAATTATCTCGAAAAAGAGAGTGTATGGTATGTTTGTAACTTTTTCAATCATAGGCCAACGTGACTGAATCGAATCTAATGCAGAGGAAATGGGAACATTGGTAAAGAGGGATACGACATCAAATGATACTAATGAATAGTTGGGTGGGACCTTGATCGATGACAAAAATATTTTGAATTCAAACGAATTTAGAGTATTAAAAAGAGAGGTATTTGTAATCTTGAGTAAAATACGATTGATATATTTGGATAAGTTGTATGAGGGGGCACCAATGTTAGAAACAATGGGGCGCAGGGGAACATTGACTTTGTGGACCTTAGGAAGCCCATAAATGCGGGGTGGATAAGAGGTGTCTGCGTACATCTTGAACTTAGTATTGTCATTGAAGTCGTCGATCCCTTGCAACTTTTTGACAAAATTGTTATTTTTCCTTATCAGGGTTGCAGTTGGATCCGTATTAATTTTCATATAGGTAGAACAATCGGAAACAAGAGATGACATTTTGTTTTTATATTCGGAAGTGTACATAATGACCGTGAGGTTGCCTTTGTCCGACGGAAGGATGGTTAGTTCTTTATGGAGCCTTATGAAGGAAACGGTTTGCTTGTAGAATTTTTCGATCAGATTGTCAGTATGGGACAGTTTGTGGTTGGTCTCTTTTGTGAAAAGTTGTTGAGCTCTCTCCGTAAGCATATTTAGTACAGTATCTTTGTGATTTGGAGGTATATGGCGGGAAGCGAAATCATTGATCGTAGAAAGAAATTGTACTTTGTTGTCAAAGGATGATTTAGTAGGAGGAATGAACTTGGGTCCATAGCTGAGGATAGTTTCGACAGGTGGTGGGATGGCCACAGCCGTGTTGTTGATAATGTGTGAGGCATCGTAATGGATGTCTGGTACAGGAAATGTTGATACTAGGGTGTTAAATTTATTTAACAGTGATTTATTTAGTTTCTGAATCGAGCTATCCAGTTTAGTGTACTGACTATAATAGAAATGAACAAGAATGGATTGAGGTAGATGTTTATTGAGCTCTTTTTTATAGAATTTAATTTTATTCTGTAACTGTTCCAATTGAACTACTGTTTGTGATATAATAAGGGACAACAATTGTCTGTTCAATTGCACAAAAAATTTTTCCGTGGTTTTGTTTGAGATAGAAAAGAGAGTTGATTTTAACCTCCGTGTTTTATTCGTAAGAAAAGAGGGGATAATATCGTTATTTTTGCACTTAAGTAAGAAAATCCGACGACTCGTTAGGTTTGCCAATTTCTCGATGGTATGGATGAAAAGTTTCATAATATTGTGTGGGTACTCACCGAAATTGATCAGGATAAAACGCAGAAAAGTGGTGCGTGTGTTTACGGGCGGATGATGCCTGGTGTTCCATGGACGACCCAATGGTGTGTCTATGTGAGCGTCAGTAACTTCCACATCGTTGTAAATATTGTGCGTGTTAAAATTGTGGCAAATATTGGAAGAATTACTAATGTTGAAATTGTTATAAATGCTGGAATTATTACTAATGTTAGAATTATTATAAATGTTGGAATTATTATAAATGTTGGAATTCTGGACGCTTCTAGGGTCACTTCCATTGATGTTGCTAGAATTACTATAAAAGTTGGAAGTCTGGACACTTCTAGGGTCGCTTCCATTGATGTTGTTAGTCTCCTTGAGATACAAATTATAATCCATGATTTCCAAAATAATACTGTATGAAACTGAATGATGTAGGAACCGTAATTTGGTTTATGATTAAATCAAATCCTCCGAGATGTTGTGAGTAAGACCTGGTAGGTTGTATAATACGAAGAAAATTTCAGAATGTGTAGGATAGGTGGAGTGTACGTAACACAATTGTTGCTGATGTTGTTATGTGTATGTATTCGCCCTTATATGTATGTGATGTGATGTTAAGGTTAATCTTCGAAGGCGCCTTATGATGCTGAATTCATTAAATTTATTAAATTTTTAAAAACATCCAAAAATTTAATTTTTCATTTCTGCAATTTATTCAATTTATTTTTAAATTTTGAATCTGGTGGTCGACGTTTCGGCAATTTCTTGTTGCCATTATCAAGACTAAAAAATTAATTAAGTGAGAATTCTTAATATGTACATTAAAATAAAATGATTAAAAAACTATTATTACCATTAAGTCAATAACTTAAAACACTATTTTAGAAAAAACTTTTAAAAAACTTTTGAAAAAAGGTTGTACAGATAGTTGGTCTATAGTCTGGTTTATAATTTGGTTAATAATTTGGGTTTATAATTTGGTTTATAATTTGGTTGAACAATTAACCTTATATGATCAAACAACATTTCTGATTATATTTCTTTAGACTGAAATTAAATAAGAATTTGTTTGTATATGTATATGATCAAACAATTGAACTAATTGTTACCTTTTAGTCAATAAAATGTTTCAAAAAACTCTTCCAAAACTTACTAAACTTCAAAAAACACAAACCAAACTATTAGTTTAAGATGATTAAAAGGTTAAAAAGAAATGTTTTAACAATTTGGTTTAAAAAACAAACACAATTGGTAATAATTTAAACATCAACAAAAAACCAAACTAATTTAATTTAACCAAACAACATTCTTGGTGAACTATAAACCATTGACTATATAACACACGATGAAGAATTGTATCATTTGTGCATCCAAAAACATGTTTGGGGACAAATAACAAATATTAAGACACTCACACTGACACACCAGAGAGAAGTTTTTGCCGCCGAAATAAAAATATGAAATGCAAAATATGTATATATATATGACACAACAGGTGTCGACACGGATCCTGACCAACTTCACGTTGGGGGTATTAATTTCGATGTGTATGGATGATTCACAATTCCGTATAATGAAATTTTTAAATTATGGAAAATGAAATGTTTTAAAGTATGGAAATTAAATGTGGAAAATGAAATGTGGAAAATGAGGGTAAAAATGAAAGGCGCTTAAGACATTTGATTTGATTTAGGGAAAACTGATTTGATTTAGGGAAAGGCCCTTGAGTATTCGGATTTAGATTGGATTAAGATGATTGTTGTGACCTGTGTCTGGGAACAAGGTTTTTAATAAACATACAGTACCAAAGCTCAAAATTGAATCAGTTGGGTCAGAGGTGAGGTTAATGGCATTCGGACGATTGTATAGAATGTAGCAATTTTCGTTAAAAAGTCTTTTGTGGTAATTGGATTGGTTGGAAAGAATAGTAGGTTCATTAAAGTTAAAATTATGGCCAGGATTCTCAGAAATATGTTTGAGTACCGCAGTTCTGATTGTAGAGGGAACTCCTTTATTTATATCTTTTTGTTGGTTTCTTACGGATAATTCATGTTGATACATGCGGGTGGCAAGTTTCTTTCCCGTTTGTCCAACGTAAACTGCTGAACAATCTGGAAAGGAGCAGTCAATTTTGTAAACCAAACCACTTTTGTCCAGGAGTCTCAATCGATCTTTGGTCTTCGTGAAAATTGTGTTGCCTAAGGAGCCCGAGTAGTTATTGACGTACTGGATATCTGGGAACTTGAGGTTAAAAAATGTTTTGAAAAATTGATTAACAAACTGAATATGTGGGAATGAAAAATTTTGCTTGTCGGTACTAGGAGGCTCTATAGTATTTTCAAAAGGCTGATTGTTTTCGTTTTTGTGATAGAAACGGGTTATTAATTTTTTAATTAAGTCTAATGGATAATTATTGTTGACAAGGAAGTTTGTTACAAGATCAATGTTCTTCTTATGGAACACAGTATCACTGATAGACAGAGCTCGATGGAAGCATGAGTACGCTATATTAACTTTAGTATCAATTGAATGTTGAGAATAAAAATTCAAAATACGGTTAGATGCCATTGATTTATAGTATACATATTTTGCATTTCATATTTTTATTTCGGCGGCAAAAACTTCTCTCTGGTGTGTCAGTGTGAGTGTCTTAATATTTGTTATTTGTCCCCAAACATGTTTTTGGATGCACAAATGATACAATTCTTCATCGTGTGTTATATAGTCAATGGTTTATAGTTCACCAAGAATGTTGTTTGGTTAAATTAAATTAGTTTGGTTTTTTGTTGATGTTTAAATTATTACCAATTGTGTTTGTTTTTTAAACCAAATTGTTAAAACATTTCTTTTTAACCTTTTAATCATCTTAAACTAATAGTTTGGTTTGTGTTTTTTGAAGTTTAGTAAGTTTTGGAAGAGTTTTTTGAAACATTTTATTGACTAAAAGGTAACAATTAGTTCAATTGTTTGATCATATACATATACAAACAAATTCTTATTTAATTTCAGTCTAAAGAAATATAATCAGAAATGTTGTTTGATCATATAAGGTTAATTGTTCAACCAAATTATAAACCAAATTATAAACCCAAATTATTAACCAAATTATAAACCAGACTATAGACCAACTATCTGTACAACCTTTTTTCAAAAGTTTTTTAAAAGTTTTTTCTAAAATAGTGTTTTAAGTTATTGACTTAATGGTAATAATAGTTTTTTAATCATTTTATTTTAATGTACATATTAAGAATTCTCACTTAATTAATTTTTTAGTCTTGATAATGGCAACAAGAAATTGCCGAAACGTCGACCACCAGATTCAAAATTTAAAAATAAATTGAATAAATTGCAGAAATGAAAAATTAAATTTTTGGATGTTTTTAAAAATTTAATAAATTTAATGAATTCAGCATCATAAGGCGCCTTCGAAGATTAACCTTAACATCACATCACATACATATAAGGGCGAATACATACACATAACAACATCAGCATATATATATATATATATATATATATATATATATATATATATATATATATATATATATATATATATATATATATATATATATATATATATATATATATATATATATATATATATATATATATATATATATATAACGATATGAGGTATAACGGAATTATCCGGTATTCTCACGGTCGCAATTTTCGACCTAGACCAAAAATATTTTCTGTGTTTGTTGCGGCAAACAATCTCTTGGACAAGTTTGCGCACTGGCCATATCCAGGTACCGTTTAAGCGGCTAGAGTCTTAAAACTCGAATAATCTAAGACGTTATAACTTCCGTTTGAAACATAAAGTTTAAATAAAATTGATAAATATTGAATATTTGAACCTATTTTTATCATTTTTTGTCAGATGACAACCTTGGCATTCAGGGTTCCTGAAAAATCAGCTATTTTAAAAATTTACTAAACTTTGTTGTCCTTGATCTAGATGAAAATGACCAAGCTCCAAAATGAAAACGCTTTTTCACGTAGATACCAACTTATATCTATCTAAAACTTAAAAAATAAATTGTTTAAATTCAGAGATTGAGAACCTGTGGCTATTAAAACGAAAACAAACGCAAACGGGCTTGCTTTCATCATTTTCGAGTCTATTTTGATTAAACTAATACTAGCTTTTAGTTCAACTTTTCAACTATAATATCAAAAATTTTCAGTTTTCTAACCTTAGAAGTTCCAATGCAATTAACATTATACTAACTCAATGCAAGCCACTAAAACGCTATATAATTACAAACAAATCCTAAAAATATCACATAGAAATATTAAAAAAAAATTCTTTTGTTTTTTGGTTTTTATTTTTTTTTTCGCAAAATGATATTTGTTATCGTTGTTTTGAATGTTTGTTGTTGTTGTTTTGAAGATTTATTATTGTTTTGAATTAGGGAATGGTTTCTTTGGAATATTTGGAAGTGGTTAAGTTGAAATAAATATTTGTATATTGATTACATATTTACAATTTATAGATATTTGTATTATAATTGAAGTGTAAAAGTTGTTTGATGTTGTTGTTGATTATAAATTATAGTATGGCAGTTGTGATGTAGTTAGAACATTAATCCATCAAAGGATTTAATTTGTTATTAAGGAGTTTTAACCAAATTAAACAAAACTATTAAATTGCATTGACAAAGTAGTTTCCGTTTATGTATTTAGTTCGGTTGGTGTCGACTCCCCAACGTAGCAGTGGACTGTATAACTTTGTTCTTAATGACTATGATGGTAGTAGTGACGTCAGAGAGCTGACAAGTGGTCCTAGATTGATAGACGAAACACAACCGACGAAATGTTGGGCTGCTGTGTAAATAATATGAAGAGCATAAAACGATGTCATCAATAGCACAACAAATGAACAAAACTTGTGCACTATAAATTGTAATATTAGATCAGCAATCGATGAATTACTCAGTAGCTCCACACAATGGACGAAAACTTGGGCTACTGTTTAAAATGTATGTACGGCAAAAACGATGTCATCAATAGCACAACAAATGGACAAAACTTGTGCACTATAAATTGTAATATTAGATCAGCAATCGATGAATTACTCAGTAGCTCCACACAATGGACGAAAACTTGGGCTACTGTTTAAAATGTATGTACGGCAAAAACGATGTCATCAATAGCACAACATATGGACAAACTTGTGCACTATAAATTATAATTTCAGGTCAGCAACTCGATGATCGATCGTAGCACTACACTAGATGAAAACTTGTGCTAGTCAATTGTATAATACATGTGAACAAAATGGACACCGAAAAATTTTCAACCAACTTATGGAGACGAACATGTAATGAAACAAAAATCTTTACTACAAAAATCAAATTGAATACAGAAATTAACGCTGTTTTATTATTATTTTAGTCACATGAAACATTATAAAAAAAAACAATTTATACATCACCATAGAATATATTTAGATAAAAATAAAATGTGCTTTATAGATCAGTGGTCATAACTTAACAAAGCTTATTCAAAACAAAAATTATATTTTTATTTTCATCATTTCAAACAGAAGACTATTATTTTCTAAATTAATTTTCACTGACTGGCAGAGTTATTACTAGCTAATAAGTTTTTTTCCGACAAGACCAACTTGAAACTATACAATATAATATAATAATAATAATAGAGAGCTAGAATTCCAAAATGTTACCATATATATATATATGTCACCCACAACTTCTCTCAAGAAAAAGCAGCGTCGATGTTTACAACTTGAACTATTTAATTTGCTCAACAAATTATTTCGTTGAACAAAATACTGGGTTTTTTTTTTGAACTTATTGCAGTTGGATACACTGCTGATGAAAACTGATATGTAAATATTGTAAATCAAGACAAATAACGTAAGTTGAAAAGTTATCTATGAAATGTATTTTATCAACGAAAACTGTTTTTTTTCTTTCAGATGCTGTGGTGATATTCATATTATTTGGAACGCTGACGAAAATCATTAAGTTAACTTCAACATTTGATGTAAGTTCTTAAACTATAATATCTTTACAATTAAGAATTATCATTAATAAATTTTTTATATTTTACAGATAAATGAAACAAACTAATGAAAACTACATTGATAATGAAAATTAATAATAATGAAAAAAAACTGCATTGACGGTGGATAAGGAGATTTCGGGTAATTATGATTTTGGATAACAAATTTGTATTTATTTTCAGACTACCTTATCCGGCGTCAACACATTCCCCGCCGTTAAAGTGTAACTTTAACAATATGTCTCATGTCGAGACTTTAATCCTAAATTATACAAATTAAGACAGTAAATCATTTAGGCAATACTAACTAGACGAATACAACATTATTTAATAGTAATAGTAAGAATCTGTTTATCTTTAATTTTTGAATGTATGATAACATCTTCTAATAATAAATTAACAATAAATCTTCGAATTTTGAATTTCACTAACTAGTCGACATGAAGAAAAACTAAATGATAATCGCGAGGCTCACAACATCCTTGCTCCGTGGACTTAAATAGGTTAGGTCCTTGTGGTTGAATTGTTTATACATTGATGTAATATGACTGTGGGTAAACGAAGAATTGAATCTTAAAATTGAACAACTCAGAATTAACTCCAAATGAGTGAGGCTATCGAGGAACTGGATCAAACAAACTTAGTAAATGACGAAGTTCCGAATGAAACGATGAAGATCATATATAAACAGAGAAATGATCTGACAATTATGTGATGACGACAAAAATATAATCATGAATAGACGAAGAGAATTCATGATATTGTGACGACGAAAGATCATGAAATCTTAATAAGTGACGACGATAATTAATCATGTATAAACGAAGAGACTTCATGATTTTGTAACGACGAGAGATCATGAAATCTTAATATGTGACGACGATAATTAATCATGTATAAACGAAGAGACTTCATGATTTTGTAACGACGAGAGATCATGAAATCTTAATATGTGACGACGATAATTAATCATGTATAAACGAAGAGACTTCATGATTTTGTAACGACGAGAGATCATGAAATAATCTTCATATGTGACGACGATAAATGTCGATATATAACGACGAAATAATATGATATGTACCTCATTCACAATGGATAGAACTAAGGCAATTAATTCTGAGAACGGTCAAAGTCAATTGGATAATGCAAGCGAATACACGTTATGATGCTAAATAACCGAAAATTTGTAGTTTTCCTTAATTCGCGGTGTACTACGAAACATCATGAGCACAAGTGAACAGCTCAGTATAAATTGAAGGTGCAGTGTATACCACCGATATGCTGGTTATTCAAATAATATAACTATCAGGGAATGTGCTTAGCACAGTAAAGACACATTGTGATCAAGGTGTAATCAATCACTCAAAGCGAATGTACTGATAATGTGTCATGTGAACTCAGCTTGAACAAATCATTGAACAATTAACCGTGGAGAATTGACATGATTTACCGATGGTAAAACACTCTACAAATGATAATGATTGAATTGCTTATTTTTAAACGATAATTAACATATGCTAAGAGTTTAAATTTTTCATTTTAGTTGGCGCAACTGAAATATACGTTGAGTATATGTATACGCTGAGTTGACATAGCTTGAAAAAGTTAATAAACTTTAGGTTTAGGATGCTTCTAGTAGAATAAACCCAACAGTAGACACAGCTCGAAAGTGTTTGTTATGCTGTGTGGACATAGCTTGACGAAATTAGTAGAATTAAGTTGTAGAGACATGGAATGCTAATGGTGTCTCTTCTGTAGTGCTGCTTTAAGTAAGCGGCAAATCATAGCTTGAGGAACTATACATTTGTGTGGACCAATATCTAACAGTTAGGACTGATATCGAACGATTGAGAGGTGACCCTTGGTTGAATTGACACAACGTCTGTACGACGAAATGGGACTGTCAGACTCACTCTGTCAAAATAACGAAGACAAACTACAGAAGTGAAGTCTGTTGGAAATATGAAATATGACCTTTCATAGTCCAATATACCAGCGGGTGTTGATCACATCAATGACAAGATTCATTCTCTCAGACCAAGATATCACGGTAATGTATCGGATTAAGATTAATGCATGTATAGATCCACAGTAATAATAGATAAAAATTATACGCTGCTTCCAAATATGATAGGTTGGACATAGGCCCCAATGTTAACTGGTATGCAGGTATAATTAAGTTGTAGAGACGTGTAATGATGTTGATGTCTCTTCCGTAATGCTGCTTTAAGTAAGCGGCAAATCATAGCTTGAGGATACTTATAGACCACAAAACGACGAAGGACGAAAACATCTTAATTCCGTTCATTAGCGTCATTCTAATAAGGAATAAAATGCCGGGAAAAATGGTGTGTATCGTATTCTCGATCAATAATGAATAAATATTGAAGGACGTACACTGGAAAACTGTGAAAACGTACCATACGAAGTCGGTATCAAAAACAACGAACAATATCTGAAGTGGTGTATCCGGTTACATGATTACAAACGTTCAGCAAAGACATTACAGGTATTGTCAATCGGCAGAATACTTGGTTTATTACAATTCGTTTCAGTTCAACAAGTACAACCAGATGGATCGTCGCAATCTGAGTTCCTCCGGGTTCTATTTAAATATAACAAAGCAAAACTAAAATTGATACCAAGATGCTAACTACGATAAATAACTATTTATTGAACAGAAAATTCTACTAAAGGAAGTCGATACAAGTAGCGAATTCAAAACTACTAATGACAATAATCCCTTAATAGACGAACAAGATCCATTACAGTAAAAACGAACTGGTATAATGATTCTCAAATTCCACTTATCCTAAACGTCTTATTGCAAACCAAATTACACTAATATACGATGAAACTAACTAGTGAATTCAAATTCCTAATGACGATGAATGTTATATTAAGGACCAACTTCTATACGACGAACGGCTAATGACTTAAAATTGTAACGAAGAGAACAAACTATTCTGAAAGTCACATTCAAATAGATTACAACGTTACGAACAATGATTCCAAAACCATTTTACCTAAACATCCTCATTTTACATCACAAATTATACTAATGAACGACGGAATAAATAAAGTTTTCAGATTACTAGCGATCATGACTATTATATTAGACACCAAATTGTATATGACGAATGAATAGTCATATAGATGACTAGGGACTTAAAACTGTAACGAAGACAACAAACTTGATTCTGGAAATCAGTCTCTATTAAGCTACGACGAGACAAATAATGATTTTAAACTAGTAACGAGGAGTTTATTGAAAATCGAATTCTGAATTCTGACAAAGTACGACGAACTGAATAACGATTTTTAAAGTATTATCGACGACAACACCCTTATTGATTTTCAAAATATTAACGACGATTTGATCAATATAACAAGATGTGACGAGTAACTTTAAAGTACAATGAATAATGACATTATTGCTAAGGTCCGACGAAATTAATAAAGTTCCACAACATTAACAAAGATTTAATTGAAAATCGAATTCTAATAAAGGTTCGACGAAACGAATAACGATTCTCAAAATGACAATGGAATAACCCCTTTTAAAAACACTAACGACAGATAACAATTTTAGTTTGTACTTCACATTCTTAAACATTATAACGGAGACGACAAACCATCAACGACGATTGAAAAGTGAGTCGAATTCTAATAAGATATGATGAATAATTAATTAATCAATACAAATAAAGAATGTAAACCTTATAGCGAATTAACAATGGAAAATTTGTTTAAGCTTGTCTCAACGACTATACGACGAAGACGGGCTGTCAGACACACTCTTCCAAGATAAACGAAGAATAGGCCAAGAGCGAATGTCTGTTGGAATTGTGATAGCAACAGAGAAAACGACGCGAAATTAATGAAGATACCACATCCAAATACCAGCGGATGTTGGACAACTTACTGTACACAAACTTCCCATGTAGATAGATGAACGATGCGTGAATTGAATAATCAATTAGTTGACACCTAACAACGAAAATTTCGAAAAGATCTGCTGAATAACTCGACCCATTTAATAGTATCCGAAGAATATGTAGTGACTAGTTTAACAGAATCTTAAGAATATAACAACTAATCGAACGACATAAAACGAGTGATTTAAGAATACGATAAAACGATTTTCTAAAATATTAACGAAGACAACAACTTTAATTTTAGAAATCACATTGTATTAACTTACGACGAGACGAATAGTGATTTCTAATTAGTAACGAAGAGTTTCTTGAAAGTCAAATTCTGATAAGGTACGACGAAATGAATAACGACCTTCAAACATATTAGCGAAGACAACAACCTAACCTTGGAAAGCCTATTCTACTAAGAACGACGAAACGAATAAGGATCCAAACCATTAACGAATATTAAAATGGAAAATCGCATTCTAACAAGGTACGACGAGATGAATAACGATTTTCAAAAATATTAGCGAAGACAGCAAATTTAAAATTCACATTCTATTAAATAACGACGAGACTAACAATATTTTTCAAACACTACGAACATTACCGAACCGAATATAGAACTGAAAAACGAATTCTAAGTAGTTATGACGAATAATACAAATAAGGCATGTTAGCCATTTTGCATGGACACATTGGTTAGCATTGGAAAAATTGTTTGATTTTGTCTCAACGACTATACGACGAAGGTGGGCTGTCAGACACACTCTGCCAAGGTAACGAAGAATGAGACAAGAGTGAACATCTGTTGGAATTATGATAGCAACAAGGAGAACGACGAAAAATTAATGAAGCTAACACATCCAAATACCAGCGGATGTTGGACAAACCAATACACAAACCTTCCATGTTGACTGATGAACGATGTAGATTGAATAATTAACAATCAATCTAATAAGGTACGAAGAATGATTTGACAGTACAACAAAACGATTTTCTAACATATTGACGAAGATAACAAATTTACTTGGCCCTCAAATTCATTAAAGTAGTGACGAAAATTTTTAAATTATATATCAACAACACTGAAAACAATAAACCTGTGACGGTTACCCAATTGAAAACAATAGAAACAAACTTGGATTACTTGTATAGCTGTGACAACATATAATAAAAACACACATGCGTTTATGACTAGAATCGGAAATCAAAGGGTTTAACAATCAACGATTTTGAACTTTCTAATTAATCGTAAATAATTCGTAAATGGTTTCAATTAATTAAACTAGATTTGTACCCGTGAAAGATTCAGTCAACCAGTCAGTGAAATTCAAATTCAGAGTAAACTTAAATGTTTCTTCCTGACGTATTTTCAATAAATTAATTTGAATTTACATTTTTACAAAAAATATAAACTATATGAAAGTTATTAATTAATTAATTTTATCAGAGTACCTGATGTTCGATGGTTGTTGAAGGTGATGAATCCTTGTGTTGAATCCGACTTGAATCTGGCTTAAATCCGGCTCGAAGGACCAAAAATGTCGACTCCCCAACGTAGCAGTGGACTGTATAACTTTGTTCTTAATGACTATGATGATAGTAGTAACGTCAGAGAGCTGACAAGTGGTCCTAGATTGATAGACGAAACACAACCGACGAAATGTTGGGCTGCTGTGTAAATAATATGAAGAGCATAAAACGATGTCAAAATGACATCCGTCTTTTTGTTTATATAATTTTTTCAATTCATTTAAGTTTTTTCAATTTTTGTGTCAATTTTTATAATATTTGTATTTAATTTTTGTTTAGCTTGAGAATGGCAATGTGCCGAAATATTGTTTTTTATTAATTTAATAATAATAAAAAAATAATGTAAAAGACTGATTAGTGTAAAAAATAAAATAAATATTATAATTGTATCCGTTGTCTAAATAATGCACGCAGTGTCAATTTTGTGAGTGAAAATGATAGCAGTTCGCCTATAATCTCCCGTACAGAGGGTTCTCAACTGGAAGATGTTATACAAATGATTAATGATCTTAACCATATATTAAAACAAAATTATGAGGGCCTAATGACTCGCATAGACTCGCATAGACAGTATACCAAATTCAAAATAATCGATGACTTAGTCGTGGAAAATAAAAAACTGAAGGAAGATATGTGCGACTTTCATGATCGATATAACGACCTCCATGTACGTTGTGATGACAATCAACAAGAACATTTACAAAATGTAGTCGAAATCAGTGGCATTTCAGTGAGCTCCGAAATTAACCTCACAAAACTTGCACAACAAGTTTTTTCATCAGCTTTAAAAATTGATGTGCCAGATTCAGCTATTGATTTTTGTTTTAAGAGAATAATTAAGCCAAAACACTCTCATGCACCTTATTCTGAACATAAAACTCAAAGTTTAAATACAGAAAGTAACTTGTCATCCCAAGCATTGTCTACTGCAGGAAGTTCAACTTCAAATACAGGAAATCAATCATCTCCTCTTATGATACTGAGTGTAAAATTTAGCAACAGATCGATGAAAAGCATAATCATGCAAGAGGTTCATTGTAGAAATAAATCCAAAAAGTCAATTTTCGCTAACGAATATGGATTCAGTTCGAGGAATAGAGTATATATTAACGAAAGTTTGTGTTATCAACGACGTAGACTCCTAGCTGCAGCAAAAATTGCGAAGAAAGAAAAACATTATAAATACCTCTGGACCCGGAATAGACAAATAATGATGCGCAAGCAAGATGGAAGTGCGATGAAAATAATAAAGTCAACGAAAGACCTTGAAAATTTAAGCATAATTTGATTGCTGTTATTTTAATTTTATTTTTATAAATTTTTTCTGAATTTAGATGAGTAATAGGTTATTAAATTTTTAAGGTCTAAATAATATTAATAATTTTTCATCAAATTTTTTAGATTTCGTCACAAAATTCTCATTCTAATGAAACAGCTTCTAATTTATTTCTCATTCATCAAAACATTGGGAGCTTACGCTCAAAGGCAGACTAATAATAATAATAATAATAATATTTTTTTATTCATGAATAATTGACTCTTAACAAGTAAATCCTTAACATTAAAAAAGAAATATAAGCTGACAATAACTTTAAGTTGTCTGTCAGGCTGCAAACTATTAATTAACAACAAATATAATTATATATACAAATTTTATGTTAGACTAAATATAAGTTTTTTTTTTTTAAACCAAAAATTTAAATCATTAATTTCTCGCATATGACAATATATTTTATTTTTCTTTATCTCTAGATTTAGTAAAATTCCGTTATTAGTAAGTTCCTATACCTAATACTATAAGAAAGATAGATGCAAAGCGATTCATAATTCTTCCCATTAATAATTTCAAGAAATTGTTCTTTAGACAATGTTTCACTATCAAAACAAAGTTTTCGTTTGCTTTTAAAGATTGGACATCTTGCGACGAAATGATAAGTATTCTCCACTTCATCGAGATTGCAGATCTTACATATTCCATCCGTGTTATTTTTAAAAGCTCTTGCATTTATATTGAGCATTCCACCACGTGTCTTAAAAATCATTCTTATCATGTTTATGGAGTTTATGTCATCGAAATAGTTTGGCACGTTCAGGTATCTCAAATTACAATATTCATCATGATATTGTGATTTTAAAGCGTGTTCAACATGTTCATCCCAGTGCAGTTGTTTCAATTTATGTAGAACTTGTTTGTGTATGTCTTTCCCCATGCCTGCTATATCTGCAAAATTTAGAGTCACTTCCACTTTACGAAACACAGTCTCCCATTCTGCCACCCAAAATATTTTATTTGTAATTACTTCTTCAGCAAGAATTTTTGGGAGTCTGTCCGCCGGGTAATCTAATACTTTACGTACATAGTCGAAATGTAATTTGAGCGTAAACAGATACATACGACTTAGTCCAGTTTCGAGATGCAACATATAGTTCGGAGTGATCGTCGGCAAATAGAACAGTCTTTTAAGAAAGTATCTCAGCAATTTTTCAACCTGTTCATGCTGTGTATAACCCCATACTTGGCCCGCATAACACATAATAGACCTTGATGCAGCCCCAAAAATTTTAAATTTTTATGATGGTAAAATTTCTGTGTTTTTAATGAATGCAGACCATGTTGAATTAATTGCGTTTTTAGACAATACTAGCTTCTCATCCAAATGTTTCTCGAATGACAGATTATATGACAGAGTCACCCCTAGGTACTTATATTCGTTAACTACTTGTATATTATTACCATCGAATATCCAATTATCTCTGTCCGACAATCTGGCACCCTTACGAAACACCATTACCTTAGATTTCTGTAGATTTACGGTCAAATTCCATTTTTTACAATACACAGATAACGCATCTATCATGTGTTGTAACTTTTCAGCACTTTCACTCATTAGGACGAGGTCATCGGCATATAAAAGAACTCTAATCAGTAGATCTCTAACTTGAATACCCCCTGGTAGTTCATCGTGTAAGTCATTTACAAACAGTGCAAACAGAATCCGACTTAGTACACAACCTTGCTTAACCCCTTGTAGTACCTCAAAAAACTCAGATAAAATTTCTCCGTCCCATACAGCAGATTTTGTATTGGTGTATAGCAGCTTTAGCATGCTTAACATTTTACTTGAGAAACCCATAGCTGACATCTTATAGAATAATGAGCTTCTTATAATGGTATCAAATGCAGATTTGAAATCCACAAAAAAACGGAACAATTTTTTCTTTTTTTTAAATTGGAGGTGAACAATACTTACTAAGCTAAAAATATTATCGACGGTAGAAAATTTTTTCGGAACCCAGCTTGGTATTCCTTAAGAGCATTTTTTTGTTCAATCCAAGTATTAATTCTATTAAGTAGGATACCTGTAAACAGTTTATATAAAGTATCTACCAATGATAGGCCTCGGTAATTAGCAATAATATTATTATCACCTTTTTTAAATAATGGCATAATTATAGATTTACGAAATGACTCTGGAATCGTTGCGTTTTCCCAAATAGAATTAAAAACAATGACGATTTCTTGCTGAAAATTTATTGGAGAATTTTTGTAAAACTCAAATGTAATACGATCCAGTCCAGGAACTTTTTTATCTTTAGAATTTCTTATCACTAATTCCAATTCTTTAATATCAATTTCTCTATCCATAATTGGATCTACTATGCATGGATCCACAATACAAATCTCAGCAATGTTATGAACTGGTGACAGAAGCTCTTTGAAATGCGTACAGAATTGGGAGTTGCTCAATTGTAAGCTTACTTTGTGTTTTTTGTGCCTTATGGAATTAGCCAACGACCACCATTGTTTGGAATCGCAAACCGAGCTCAGTTTTTGTAGTATATCATAGTTATAGTCACGCTTTTTATCTTTACATAACCTCTTATACTTCTTTACACTTTCAATATATTTTAGTCTAAATATTTCAAAAGTGTTCTTGCGGTATATTCTTAAACAGTCGAACATTCTGCATCTTGCATAGTAACATTGATAGTCAAACCAATCGTTTTTGCGCTCAAATATTTTCTTGTTCTCGTGTTGGTCAGCTGCTTGTATTATTTTTTGCTTTAAAATGTTGATTTTATTGTCTATGGCTTCTATGTCAGAATAATCTTTTACATTGGATAACTCATTCAATTTTTGTTTAAATGCGTTTGACTTCGCATCTATCCAGGTTAACTTGTGTGGCAGTCTTATTTCTCTTCCCTGCGTTTGTACGTCAGTAGTGCATGCAATATTTAGTATGAGTGGCATGTGTTCAGAGTAAGGTTTTACAAGTATGGAAAAGTCGTTAACCATAGTTAGAAAACCCACCGAACAACAACAATAATCAATAACTGACTTTCCCATATCACCAATAAAAGTTAAGTCACCCTCAGTATCCCCAGCCACTCTTCCATTTAAAATAACACCGCCAACATCATCTAGCGGTTCTATTAACCTCCTACCATTGACATCGACCACTAAATCCTTAGAACTACGTACCTTTGAAACTCGCTGGTTACCATATAAATTTTCTTTTTCCACAACCTGTCCCGTACCTGTGCGCGCGTTCATATCTCCAATTAAACAGAAATCCATTTCATCCATATCCACCATACACTTTTTCAAACTTTCAAAGTCTTGAGTCCAGCTTTTACAATTTAAATATTTTGGTATGAAACATGTTTTACGACCTCCCAATATTGCTTTTAGTATGATGTTATCATCAACATTATGAAATTTCAATGAAAATTTTTTCTCAATATTTTTCTTGTATCCAAACAAACAGCCTCCACTAGCCCGTCCAAAATTATGTACTCTCTTTGCATCTATCCAATATATTTCGTACTCCCTAAAAAGATGCTCAAAACTACTACGCTTTACATTAACAACATGTGTTTCATAAAGAAAAATAATGTCATATTTATTAATAAAAGAAAAGAAATTACCAAATATAAACTTATTACCTAAATTAGCTACGTTATATGAAATAACCTGACAGACATCTAATTGTTACAAAGTTGAATCTTGTATTTGTACATTATTTTCACGCAGAGAGGTTGATACATTATCACATTTGTAGCCAGATTTACTGATAAGGTTCTCTATAAAAGTTTTATCAGCTCCATTGCCGGGTATGATATTACCATTTGACCACCTAAATGGTTTGTTGTTGATGCACAGCGTAGTTCCCCTGAACTGAAAAACCAAACTTTGGTCATATTTTTGAAGTACTTTTTTTAGCTGTCTGAGATGGTATTTCTGTTTACGTTCTTCAGAAGTGAAATCTCTTTCACTTCTGAAGAACGTAAACAGAATGTGTGCTGAATCCAATTCAATTAAAAATTCATGTTTCGTTTTTAATTTGATCACTTTGCTGATAGAAACATTGATGGCTAGTACGTTCTCACAAAGCTTCATGAACATTATTTTAGCTTTTCTGTAATCATCGCATTTAAGACCACTTACTACAATATTGAAACGTCGCGACATTTTATCCAACTGCTCGATCTTCGCTAGTAAAACAACATCCTTAGCTTTTAACTCTTGGATTTCCTTACGCATTTCATTATTTTCTAATTGAATTTTATCGACACTAACTTGCAAAACTTTGAAATCCTCTTTCGTAGCCAGTATCAGCTTTTCATTAAGCAAAGCGCTGACTTTTTCATCAAACTTTGTCCATGAAAACACCTCTCCCATTTTTTCAGAATGGTTATCTCTTGGAATAGTTTGTACTTTTACTAACTGTTGCTTTTTAGTTTTCGGTACTGAAAAAGATTCTGATTCAGGAGAAACAATTTCGCGATGTACACGCTTGTTGCTTTCACCCATAAATAAGTATTTGATGTGAATATAACAAAGTTCTTATAACATTTCAAAAATATTATTATGCCTTACTATTATTTGGTCGATTTTAATTTTAATGTTTTATAGTTAGAGTAGGCTAGAATAAAAACCCTATTATACTATTTGTTGATTAGATTATATTAGTGTTCATTGGTGCTCAAAGATAATGAATTATTATTATTTACATATTTGGTAATTGCAAATTTTTATTTGAATCAGATTTTGATTATGTTTAAATGTTCTTATCAAAAGTGTTATTAAAATTAAAAACCGGTTGACGTAATTTATAGTAGACAAAATATTACGTATGGTATAACTTAACAGACACTGAATTTTAATAACTGTTTTTATCATATGGATTAATACGATGTAGTAAAATGTGGAAATATTATCGTTGAGTGTGGATTAACTGTATTATGAACCCATTAATGATATTTTTTGTTTTTATTATGCACATTTATTAAACACTTATTAAGAAAAAGTTTTAAAACACTATTTTAAAATCTGTTAATTGACACTACCTTTGAAGCCTTTGGTTACGCTCACTTTAACTATCACATAGTTTTGTGTTTTAATAGCATTAGAGGTCTTATTTGAAAAACCAGAAATAATAATGCTTAATTGTAATATTTTAAAAGTTATCTGAAAACTAATTTTATTTACAACACTTTTATGCTAAAAACTTATTTTTGATTTTATAAGGCCGAAATCAATATGCAAACAAAATAATTCAAATTAATTGCAATTATATATTTATTTATGAATATTTTTTTGGTTTCAGGCAGACTATCAATATTTCAAAGGCAGACTATCTATATGCCCATCTTAGAACTTATACTAACCTGCCTCAAATGATATTTCTAACAGAAGTATGGATAAAAAGCGAGGAACTGAAGTCATACAATTTAAGAAAATACGATTCTTTTGAAGGATGTAATAATACATATAGAGCTGGGGGTGTTATCGCATACATCAGGCAAGAATTGGAATGTCAGGTAGATCGTCTAAACTTTTTAAGCGCCGACATTTTGAAAGTTTTATTTCGGATCAATAATATGGATTGGTGGATTTTATGCATTTACCGATTCAATTTTGTGGACATCAAAGTTTTTATCGATGAGTTGAAAAAGACGATTGATAGTATAAAAATAGAAAATGTAGTAATAATTGGTGGTGATATGCACATAAATATATTAAGTTTAAAAGGTGATGCTTTGGATTATATGTATATGCTGTGCTCAATCGGTTTTGAGTCTGTTCTAAACTCACCAACAAGAATTCAGGGCTCATCGTCAACTTGTATAGATCACATATTTTTAATAACTAATCCCAATTTAAAATTGTATTGCTTACCTGAAGCTTTGGATTTGGGTTTATCTGATCACCTCCTTAAAGTTGGATATCAATTTTGATCTTAGTGCTGGCGGGTGTGATGATTTGGTCACTGAAGTTGTAACTAACTTCGGAGAACCAAATCATCGATTGTCAAATGAATCTTGGGCAGAAGTATACTCCCAAAGTGGAATATCTATAGCCTATGATCAATTCATTGATACCTTAAAAAAGCACATTAGTAATAGTTCCACCACTAATATTCTCAACCAGAAATCAAATTACTTAATAAAACCTTGGACCACAGCCGCCCTGAAAAATAAAATAGCCGAAAAAAATCGCATACGAAAAGCTCTTTATAAACATCCGTTAAATGAAATACTTAAAAAAGAACTTCAAAAATTTAAATATCTTAAGCGGGAATGCGAAAATGCGAAATCTCAGTACTACGAAACTAAATTCAACCATCGTGGCGGTGATTCGAAAGCCCAATGGAAACTCGTAAAGGAAATTATTGAATCCTCAAATAAATCCTCCAACAAAATAGAGCTTATTCAAAATAGCAATGGTGAGACGTTCAAAGATTCATTATCTATTGCTGAGGAGTTTAAATACTATTTTACAACTGCCGTTTCCCGCTTGCGAAATCATATATCTTGCGATCGATCTCAGATTTCTAATAACCTTTTTCTCGATAAATATGTATCGAATAATATGTTCCTTTTTCCAACCAGCATTGATGAAATCTTGTCAATTGTCTCTAATATGAAGAATAAGCTCTCCTGTGGAGACGATGATATTAATGTGCTGTTTCTCAAGAAAATAATACATTCTGTTGTCCAACCATTGTGTCACATTATAAATAGGAGTTTTAAAACTGGAATTTTTCCAAGTCGTCTTAAAAATGCGGTGATAACTCCTGTGTTTAAAAAGGGAGACCCTAGGCAAATTATCAATTACCGACCAATAAGTTTACTTTCCTTTTTTTCTAAAATCTTGGAGAAATGTGTCAAGATTAGGTTGACACAATATTTAGAAAAATTTAATTTTCTTTCTAATTCCCGATTCGGTTTTAGAGAGAATAAATCAACGGAAGATGCCCTAAACTCATTCTTCAATGCAGTCTACGAGGTTCTAAATTCTAATCTTTCTGTGGCCGCTCAGTTTATAGATATAACAAAAGCATTCGACATGGTTGATATTGAGCTGTTATGGGAGAAAATGGAGAATATTGGCATAAGAGGGGTATGTAATGATTGGTTTAGATCTTTTCTTTCTGATAGAATTATACAGGTAAAAATTAGCGATTGTTTTAGTTCTACACTTGAGCAAAATATTGGAGTACCGCAAGGGTCAGTCTTAGGGCCTATTCTTTTTCTTTTATACATTAACTCGCTTTTTAACATTGACCTCCATGGTATACCCATCGCTTTTGCAGATGATACTGCCTACATTTATAAGTGTTCGAGTACAATCTCACTTGTGAATAATATTAACTCTGACTTATCTCACCTAAGAGAATGGTTTGATGTGCACTTCTTGACCCTAAGTGAGAAGCCGAAAGATATGTATTTTAAAGTTTCTGGTTCCTATTCTATTGTTAATGATGTTATCTATCATGAAACGATGTGTAACAGAACAATTTGTCATAATAACTGCCAAATAATTGAAGCAGTTAAATCGTTTAAATACCTGGGGATTACAATCGATAGTCAGCTGCAATGGAAGGAACATATAACTATAATTCAGAACTATTTACTAGCTGGAGCTAGAACATTTTATCGTCTTCGTAAAAGTTGCCCCCAAAAAGTTCTATATAATGTTTATTTTGCGCTAATTCAATCTAAACTTGAATACGGCATAAATGTTTGGGGAGGAACATATCTTTCAAACATCAAACCTCTCGTTGTGGCTCAAAAATATATTTTACGCATAATTAATTTTACAGCTAGATACGAAACTACAGTTTCTCTATTCAAATCTATGAAAATCCTTCCTTAAATATATATATATATATATATATATATATATATATATATATATATATATATATATATATATATATATATATATATATATATATATATATATATATATATATATATATATATATATATATATATATATATATATATATATATATATATATATATATATATATATATATATATATATATATATATATATATATATATATATATATATATATATATATATATATATATATATATATATATCAGTGTTGCAAAACGAAAAAAAAATTCGTAACGTTATGCGTTTCGTTTTTATAACATTACTTTAATTTTTTCGGTACGTTATTTCGTTATGAAACACAAAAATATTATATTTTATTATGTTATAACGTTATATTTACGTTATTTTAAAGATGAATGAAAAGTTTAAAGCTAACCTACTTAACTGCTCAAAAATCGAAAATCTCTAATGGATAGTTGTTATCTCTTGCATATGTATAATTATAAAAATATTAAATTTATATATTCATAGTAAAATAAAACTAAATAATTAAATACATTAAAAAAATTTGACTCATTTCAAATTAAAAATAATTAGTTTTTAACAAAACTATAGGCATTCTTATCAAGAGTTTTCTGCAAATCTAATAGTTTGTTAATGACTATAAGCGTAACTTTTAATAAATCTTCAGAATTATTTCTTATATCGGCCAGCATAATAAGTTGAAATATACTTAAAATCTTACAATATATTCATTATGTATTTTGTTACAAATATCAAACAATTTCATAACTACTAAAACTATTGAAAAAGAGCAGATAAGTTGGATTTTATACAACCGATTTTAGCGCTTTAATTTTCATATGATTATACAAAAAGTATACCAAAAAAACGAATAAATTATTAACGTTATCGTTACGTTTTACGTTATTGTAACACAGTTTAATTTTTAAAATGTTATAAATGTAATTATTACAAATAACGCTATTTCATTTCGTTATTTCGTTTTTGCGTTACGTTACGAGTAACGTTTTGCAACACTGATATATATAAAGTATTAAGACTTTTCTTTCTCAGAAGTGTTAACAGAAATGTCAAAGTCACGAGCTATAACTTTCGTAAAAATAATTGCATATGTCCCAGTTCCAAAAGGAAGTATTTTTGGCGATATTATTTATCATTAGCGCCAACTATTTTCAACCAGCTGCCAATCTCAATATCGCTTATTGATATACCGAAGTCATTCAATTTTAAGGTAAAGGAGTGACTGCTTGAAAATTTTGATGAGGAATATCTATTTAATGTGGTAACTTAATGTATGACTTTCAGTTTCTCGCTTTTGAGTTCTATTGCTGTTCCATACTTAACTTTAATCTATTTCTTGTCTCCACTAGACTTGTCATCTTTTTCTTTTTTGTTTATAATGATGTTTTTTATAAATTTTCAACCTAACTATCCCGACTAGCAATTTGTTCAGGTATGCCCTATTATGATCCGGGCCGGATCAGGGTGTAATAAGGTAAATCCTAATAGGGTATTTGCATCCGGCCCCTATCAGAAATCATACTTGATTTCACTATTAGGGCGTGCCGTATTTGTACTGATCCGGCCCGGATTTCGAAAACCTATCTCATCCCTACTAGTAAATGCCGGACCAGCGCCGGATCAGAATCATATCTGATTTCCAATTAAGTTTTGCCCTATTTGTCCTGCTCTGAGCCCTATTTCATTTTAATAAATTTCATTTGGTTAAAATTCACTAGAGCATTATCCATTTTATATATACATAGTTTGCGAAATTTCACATATACTTTAGTTATCGCTTCTCTGCGTTGTGAATACATATAGGTAAGTATAAAGCTTGAATATTTTTATAAACATTTTTGTCTAATGTATGTAGCAGTAAATTGTCTAATTTTTCTAATGTATGTTAAAGAAAATTCCCTATTTTAAATGATCCGGTCCTCGTCCGTTTCTAGTAGGGCTGTCTGATACGGTATGGATAGTTTGAGGCGTTACATTTCTGATCAGGACCTGTTCAGTGTGTCTGATACGGTCCCTATCAGTAGTAGGGAAATCCGTATCCGGTCCAGATCTGAGCCCTTATATAATGCTAGTCGGGATTATTTGCTTATAATGTACATATAATAATATATTTAATTAATAAATTCTTTTACTTAGGGACCCCCATCCCACACCACATTACTATTGTCTTTCACTTTTTAATTGATGGGTGATTCAAAATTGGTTCTATGAACCCCAGAATCATCCTAAATTTTCGTTCTTAAAAATAGGTAGATTCATACGTAATAATTATAAATTTAACAACCAAATTATGCTTAAATGATTATATTTGCTTATGAATTGTTTATAACTAAATAGTTTTATGTAATATCATTGTAATTAAAATTATACGAAAAAAAAAACAAAAAAAAAGATATAATTGATGCTGAGTTGTTCAATTTGGAGTTTTCTCATTTTCAAATTGATGTGGAGACGTTTAATCCGCACCCAGAGAAATTTCTGATCATAATTTATGGAAAGGGATTGTATAATTACATTTTTGTAATTACCATTCTTTATTATAAATAATCCGCATAAATCACGCATAATTTCGGGTGAATTATACATAAATGGAATGATTTATGATATATCATCGATTAATGTTTTACTCATAGTAAATATGATTCCTGATTTCTTTTAATCGATTAATTACTATCAATGCCTTACGTTTTGTTGACAAATATCGATAAATCATACGGTTGCCGAATAATTCAATTTTATTTGCTCTTATTTACTTTTCTTATGCTTCTTATCACCAGAATATACAACGAACAGACTTTATTTTATTCTGTATATAATTTTTTTCGTTCTATAAGATAGTTTAGAATAGTAACGCGATTTAAAATTAAAATTAAATTAAAATGCAAAATAAATATATTTGCACTCTTAAAAATGACAAGTGAAATTTGTGTTTAAATTATATATTTTGATGGAACTATTTTAAATTTAGTTTAAATATTTAAATTAAATACATTACAAGTAATAATAATTCTAGTGAATACAATTTAAAAATTTTTAAGATTGTGGGATCCAAGAAAAATATATATATTTATTATTATATATTATTATATATATATATTCAAATATGTATTCAAAAATTTTTAAAAATTACTAAATGGTGAGTAAATAATTTTCCCAAAAGTGTTATTTTCTCAAATATGTAGTGTTATAAACGTTTATTTCAATTTTATCCTGTGTTTCTATTTTTTATGCAGGCAAATTGATACCAAACCAAAAAGAAATTTTGGAAAAAACCTGAATAACATTTAAATTGTGAACTGGAGTTGATGCGCTTGAAAGGTAGTATTTTATGCTTAACTTCGTATTTTATTAAGGTAACAATATCAGTAATTTAATAAGTGCTTTTGTTTTAGCAATAAACCTAGATTTTCTAGCGATTCAAGATTATATGTACATGGGAGATGTACATGTACTATGGAAGAAATTTAGATAATTTATAAAGGTATCCTAATCTACGAAGCCTCTTTGGCAGTTCCAGTCGCAGAAAAATTATGGTAATTTAAATGAATTATTTGACTTTTAGCATTTCTTTCTTTAGTTTTTGTCAGATTCTTAATCTGATGCTTCGCGGGCATTTGTACATCTGGAGAAAAATTTTATCTCACAAATCTGCAAGACGGTAAGTTTTATATAAACAGCAATGCAAACAATTTTAAACTAATTAGTGTTCTTTTCTATTTCTTTCAGATTGCAATTTGCATGCAGGCTGGTCTTTCAGTTATTCAACTAAATGGAAATATGCCCAAAAAGGTCAAATAATTTTGCAAAACGCTTATGTTCGATTTCAACCATTTTTAGTTAGAGAAAACCTGTGGCGAACATCAAAATTAAAAATTTAAAAATTCAAATTTAGCATGCGATGTTTTATTGATCAAAATTTAAAATAAACAAAATAATTTTCATTATTAATTTTTCCTCAATTTTATAAAGTTCATGTTTTTCTGATTTAGTAAAAAGTTTTTTATTATTTGAAATTCCCTTAATATTTTGATTACGGCTTTAAAAAATGTTTTTCCGCAAAAGTTGGCTTTAAACTTTTTACCTATTGATTTTTTTTTAGTTAATTGTTAGTAACAATTATATGAGATATTAATATAGAACAAAACAATTATTTGTGAAATATGTTTGAAATGATGTCTACAGCAATTGGAATTTTAATGTTATCTTTAATTGATTAAATATTGTGTTTAAAACTGAAAATATTATCTGGTGTCTTTTAAACTAAGAATTAAAAAGACAGTTGTTTAATTCTTTTTAAATAAAATTAAAGTTATATTAAACTTTTGAAATATAAGTATTTGCTGAATTGAAATTTGGAGAGAGAAGAATTTATTATTTCTAAATCATCTCCAGTTATGTGTTTATTGCATGAAATGTTTTATCCTGAATATCATTTTAAATTAGAGGATATTTCAACTATCTTAATTCTCAACATTGGATATACTTATCATAAAATTGGCAAATCTGTTATTGGAATATATTGAATTACTATAGCGTGAAATACTAGCTATAAACCCAACTAAATCAAAAATTTGAGTTTTGGTAAGAATTTTCTATATAACTATTCGTCATTTTTAATTTTTGTAAATGTTAAAATTTTTTTCTTTAATTAATAAATGTACATATAGTTAATTATGTTTGTAGTTGTTTGAAAGAAAACACTGAAAACTAGAATGTATTTTAAATTATTTTTTTGTTTAAACCTAAACTTTTAAATCATTTTCAACAAGAGTTAAAATTAGTAATATGTAATTGTTCTTATAATAAAACAATGTAATATAATTTTAAATAAATAAAGCTCAACTTATTAAAAATAAATGTTTTTTATTAATTTTATTTAAAACAAATTTTTTATGAATAGCAAACACAATCAACATATGTAAGCATGGTTCATGCATATTCATGCAGTAATTATAAATAAGGACTATTAAATCATACAAAGTAATGTTTGATTTATTTTTAAAGATTATGTTTATAATGTATAATTTATACATTTGTCCGTATAATTGTTTAAATGCCTTGCATAAATTCAACCCATGATAGTTTATGATTTATGCGGAAGAAGCATAAATATTATTTGTCAGATTTATAAAAACTTATTAAACGAAAATGCATGATTTATGAAATTCGCCTCTTAGTTCTTTTTTACGCGGTCTTATGCATAATTTATACGGTCATATACATAATATAAGCCAGCATTTCTCTGGGTGCGAGTGAACCTGTTGAAGACAATACTCCAATTAGTTTTGAAAATACTAAGCGTTCAACAAATCTACTGACTGATGAGGTTATAAGTTCAAGTGATTTAAGTTTGAAACATAAACTCGCTCATTGGGCGTGTAATTTTAATATTACACATCAATCAACGACAGCTCTATTAAAAATATTGCGTACAACATCAGCTGAAGAACTTTTATGATTGCCATCAGATTCAAGAGCTTTACTTGGATCTCCCAGAAAAACTGAAATTCGAAGTGTTACACCCGGAGAATATTTTCATTACGGTTTGGAAAATGCATTCCTGGAAGATCAGCTGAATACTATTAATATCAATGAAATAACAACAGATATTACTATCAATGTGAATATCGATGGATTGTCAATTTCAAAAAGTTTCAAAAGCCAATTATATTCTATTCTTGGACAAATTGTACCTAATATCATGGAACCATTTGATATTGGTGTTTATCATGGACATGAAAAACCACTCTCTTGTTATTTATTTCTCAAAGAGTTCATTGAAGAATATCAAATTCTATATAAAGATGGATGGAATGGACTCTCTCCATAAAAAAATAGATGCCATTATTGCTCGACAGTTAAGTAGAGATAGCGAAATTGCAGCTTTGAATAGAAACGTCGACACAATAAATCTTCTTTTGTTGGATAAAAGCCGCATTGAATCTATCGATTTTGATGGAGATGCAGCTAATAATATAGGATTCAACCTTCCTGTTAAAACACAAGAGAAACTACATCAATTTGAAGAACCACTAAAAGAAGTTGCAGTAGCTCGATCACGATATGTGAGTATCTAACGGATACTTTTTATTACTTCTACTTCCGATTTAAATTTTGTACAGTTGAAAAAGATGCAGTAAATATTTGAAATCTCGCCAAATAAATTAATTACATAAATAATTAAATTAATTAATTAATTTACTGCAACCTCTTTAGTTGATTAGTTTAAAATTGACTACATATTTATAAAAACTTATTTAGTATAATTTTTGCATGTTTTTATGATTGTAGCTTACATTTATAAAAAAAGTTGGTGGTACGGATTATGTTCAACATACGAAGAATGCTCTGCTTGCTGTGGTAAATGATTTAATAGCATATGAAGTGACGTGGACTGGCTTCAACAATAGCACAAAAGTGGATGGCATGAAATTCATGAAAATTCTTGTAGGTAACATAGCACTAAATATCTTTATATGAAAAAATCAACAAAAGATCTATAATACCAATAATTATTGATGAATTTTGGCGGCTCAAACACTATAATACATTCAGTTCATTCAATTTTTCTTTGGTAGATGCCTTGAAAATTTATTTTAATACTAATAGCTGTAATCCTAATTTGAATTTTTTTTTCTTTTAATTTTAGATACTATTGTCAATACGTGTGAAAAGTCTACAGCCGACAAAGTCATTAAAACAATAAAAAGCTTGCTGCAGCATGCTGGAGATGGGTTGCCCAAAAATATCATCAAGAAAACAAAAAAAAATTAATGTAATAAAATAACTAATCGTTTAATATAATAAAAATATAATATAAAATATAATAATAAAAACTGAATTTATAATAATCTTGGGCATTGTGACGAATAAGTTGCACAATCAAATCATTTTCATGTAATATATAGGTTGCAAACCACTGCAAAATATAAAAATCAAACAAGATTTTTTTTTGAATTAATTATGTTGACGGCCTTCCTGGTTATTTCTATTTTTTTATATCAAAAATTAATTAAAATCCCGTAGGAAATCGTTGTAAAAACGAAAAATATGATTGAATGATTGATTAGACATTGAAGTCTCGGATCTAGTAAGGAGTTAACTTAAAAATTAGTTTAAAGTAAATTCATAGTAACCATAGTCCCTACTAGTATCATTGTTTGTTTTTGGTTTACATAAGTAAAGTATAAGCATAAGTATAAGTATATTTATATATATA
This sequence comes from Diogma glabrata, assembly GCA_963693315.1. Classification (NCBI taxonomy): domain Eukaryota; kingdom Metazoa; phylum Arthropoda; class Insecta; order Diptera; family Cylindrotomidae; genus Diogma; species Diogma glabrata. The sequence goes on from CAVNZG010000070.1 coordinate 33,880, forward strand.
TATATATATATATATATATATATATATATATATATATATATATATATATATATATATATATATATATATATATATATATATATATATATATATATATATATATACATATATATATATATATATATATATATATATATATATATATATATATATATATATATATATATATATATATACATATTAATACAATTTGGGCTACAAGAATAAAATAAAGTCAAAGCCATATACAGTGGCGAGCTTAACAATCTGGGCCGAAACGAAGGACCTTTAAACCTTCTAGAATATTATGCTGTTTGGTTTAGGCGTTGTCAACCGGTTTGGTTGGGTTTTAAAAGTGCGTGCAAATTTTAAGTGCGAATTTTGATTAAACCAGTTTTTTTTGGTTAATTGTTTTTTTTGATAAACCAGTTTGGGTTTTGTTTCGTATTTTTCTATATATATATAATATTAAATATTTAAATATATATAGAGTAATAAAGTATTATTTTCTTTTTGGAATTTTTGAATTTCTTTTTAAAATGTACACAATTAGGCAGTACTCTGTTAGGAGTAAGCGTCGGCCGAGGCCAGGAGAGTTGGGGGAGGCAGCGGTTAAGCTGGGTGTGAATGAGGTGAATGACATAATGGATGTAGTTGTAAATCTGGTAATGAATGAGGTGAATAAGAGAATGAATGAGGCGATGAATGTGGTGAATGTGATAATGGATGTAGTTATGGATGAAGTAATGAATGTAGCGTATTTGGAAATAATGGATGACATAACGGAAGAACAATACGATTAGATGATGGATGAGGTAACAAATGAGATAGCGAATGAAGTATTGAATGAGGAAGTGAATGAGTTGGTAGATGAGGAAGTTGTTATAGTTTGTATTTTGAATAACTATAAACTTTAATTTTAATAATAATTCTTTTTATTTCAATTATTTATTTAACACATTGATTGAACTTTATTTTACAAACTAGATTTTTATATTTTATATTTAGATATGATCAGCTTGATCGTTAAATTGATATTAAATTTTAAAGATAATAAATTTTATATTTTATAAAATATCGGTATTTTATGTGTGTAGATGTATATGTGTTTTTGTGTGTAAAATGTATGTTTTGTCTCTACATAACCCTCCTTCAAGAATTTTATGAATTTAGATAAAATGTTATATTTTGAGAATAATCTATTTGACTGTATATGCCGGTTTTATTCTATCAGTTCCTATCGTTTGATATTTGCCATTTATGTCCAACGTAAATTGTTTTCTGAATCTGCGTATTACTCGGTATGGTCCTTCATATGGACATTCCAATCCTACTTTCATTCGGTCTACTCTTACAAAGACATAATCGCACGTCTCTAAATCTTTTGGCATATATGTCTTATTGTTGTTAGGCTCGCGAGGATTTTTTGCTTCAAGATGTCGCATTTGTTGTCTAAGTTTGTCAATAAAATCATTAGAGTCCAATCTTTCGTCGCTTCTTGTTTTAACGACAAGTTCACCTGGGACTCTGAGAGATTGGCCATAAACTAAATCAGCTGGCGAACATTGTAAATCCTCTTTAATGGATGTTCTCATTCCTAATAAGACAAATGGTAGTTCTTCGAACCACTCTTGTGTATTTGCTCGTGCTCGAAGGGAACTCTTAAGAGTTCGGTGGAATCTTTCAACCATACCGTTACCTGCAGGGTGATAGGCAGTTGTGTGAATCCTGTGAGCACCAATTAATTTAGTTAGTTCTTCCATTAATTTTGATTCGAATATCGTTCCTTGATCCGTGGTGATAGTTAGTGGCGATCCAAAACGTGAAATGTATTGTGAAATGAATGTTTTTGCTGGTACTATCGCGGTACCATCTTTTAAAGGGTACGCCTCCGGCCATCTGGTAAAGCGGTCAACTATGGTTAAAATATATGAACAACCATGTGAACGAGGGAGTGGACCAACTAAATCCAAATGGATATGTTCAAATCGGCTTCTTGGTAAAATAAATTGACCTGGTGCTGATTTCGTGTGTCGGTAAACTTTCGATCGCTGTCAATTTAAACAAGCTTTTGCCCCATCTCCTATTTCCACTTGCATTTTAGGCCAGAAATATTTGCTCGATATCAGTTTCCTGGTGCCTTTAATGCATGGATGTGCTAAATTATGAAGTGTTTCGAAAATTTCGCGACGCAATGACTTCGGTATATATGGTCGATTTTCCCTAGATGATATTTCACACCATATATTTGAATCATTTACAGCGACTGATTCTAATTTCCACCGCCTTCTATTATTTTCTTGATCTATTAAAATAAATTTTAGCTCATCATCATCCGCCTGTAGTTTAACTAGTCGTTCGATTTCTATTCCAGTGTTATTAATTACTGAAATATTAGGTCGAAAAAGATAATCCGCAATTAAATTATCTTTTCCGGAAATATGGCGAATATCTGTGGTGAATTCGGATATGAATTCGAGATGCCTAGTTTGACGTGGACTGCGATCGGTTTTTGATGTAATGGCTGAAATCAACGGTTTATGATCGGTATATACGAAAAACTCTCGTCCCTCAACAAAATGTCTAAAATGCTTTATTGACTGATATATTGCCAATATTGCTCATAGTCAATTTAGATCTCATTGGGTGCGGATCGAAAATTGAATAAAATCAATTGTATAAAATAATCAAACCGGATTTGTAATAAAATTTTTAAACTAAAATCAAATTTTTTAAAGTATTAAATGTTTGTTAAATAAATTATTTTGTGAATTTATTTTAATTAAAAAAAAATTATAATAATAATAAAAAAATATTTTATATGTAAAATGTCCACTTGCAAAATTTGTAAAGGTCGTGTTGACCGTAATAATGATAAAAAAGTTGAGTGCACAAAATGTCACGGATTAGTTCATGTTGAATGTGCAAAATTAAGTAATGATGAATTTGACAAAGTAGTGAATGAAAACCTAACTTGGTTATGTAGTAAGTGCAAAAAACCAAAAAATCCAACAACTGCAATTTCCAATGCAACTTTCAAACAGGCCACTATGGATTCCTTATCTGCACAGTTGATTGAAGTTAGTACAAAACTCGCTGCTATTGAATCGAACTACAATATTTTAGCTGCAAAAATGAATGAAAGACTAAATTTGATAGAGGAATTAATAACCACCAATGAAAAACTCAAAAAAGAAAACCAAGAATTTAAAACCAAAATTTACGATTTGAAATTGGATCACATCGATCAGCAATCAAAAAATAAATCCATCGAAATTTCTGGCATTCCTCAAATCGATAACGAAATTACTACCGATACTGTAATTCATGTTATCAGTAAAACACTCAATATTGAATTGGATAAAAATGAAATAAAAAATTGCTACCGTTTAAAACAACAACAAAATTTTACCAAAAATAACAAACCTCATTATCCAACTATAATTGTAAATTTCATCAGTGATGACACGAAAGTAGAAATTATGAAACAAAAATCAAAAATCAACAAAAAACAGATGTCAACAATCAATTTAGCATTAAATTTTAAACCAGTTCAAAATACAGCTAATAAAATCTTTATCAATGAATGTCTAACGGCTAGGAGACGTAAATTATTTTTTGAAGCAAAACAACTGATGAAGGCCAAACATTTTAAATATCTATGGACTAGAAATGGATTAATTATGATGAGAAAGACCGATGATGAGCAGGTAAAATTTATACGTGACTTTCCAGATCTTGAAAAAATTGAATTTGTTATTCTTATTTACTTTAATTATTGTTTAAACTTAAATTATTTAATACAATGTCTAATATTTATCAAGATCGAAGTTACGTATATTCCTTGCTCATTTAATCCATATTGCAACAATAATAGCAACACTAATAATAGCACTATACGTTCAGATTTAATTGATGAAATAACTGATACTAACACCAAAACCAAACTTTTTTCAAACATCAAAACATAGGTACATTAGTACATCAGTACATCAAAACATACGTAGTATGCGAAAAAATTTAGATAGTTTTTTCTCACATGTAAATGCTTTTCAAAAAAAACCACAACTGATGTTTCTCTCGGAAATTTGGATAAAGGAACTTGAAATTGGTAACTATAATATTGAAAACTATAATTTTTGCGCAAATTGTAATAATTTGAATAAAGCAGCAGGAGTTGCAGTATATATTTGTAAAAACTTGGATTATAAAATAATTAATTATAACTTGAATTCGGCTGATTGTCTAAGGGTGGATGTTATGTTGGATGAAATCAAGTATTCTTTCATATGTATACAGTCAGCGTCAAAAAAAAGTGTACAGCTAATAGTTCAACATTTACGGACTAATTTATCTTAAAAGAAGAATGGAAAAATAAAATACATTTCATTTTTAAAAAGTGTATTAAGTATTAGTTTATTTTAGCAAAAACAAAAATTCAATTATTTGTTGTTATCCTTGAAATTTTAAAAAAATTGCAAAATGCTCCGATTTTACGCGTCAAAAAAAAGTGTACACTCTCACATTGTTTGATTGATTTTTGTTATAACGGGATTTCCGATTTTTTCAAATAATTTTATTTTGTTTTGTTGCATTGTCGATACCTTCGTGTCAAAGATCTGTGCAGTTATTATTATCCCAATAATAATAATTTAATATTATTCAACATGGCCAAACAAGCTACTATAGAAACATGTAATTTAGTGGTAAAATTAGCATCTCAAAGCAAATCTCTGAGGGAAATTGCTAGTATTATCGACAGAAGTCATAATATTGTGAAAAAAAATACTATTCAAATTCAAACATTTGAGAAGTGTAGAAGATCTTCCCCGTTCTGGCAGGCCACCAATTATGTAAGTTGTGGACAAAAGAGCGATAGCGCGAAGGGCTAGGGCTAATCCCTCTGAAAGTGCAATCAGAATAGCTGAGAAACTCACAGAAACATTAGGAGCAGGTATAAGTGCCAGCACCGTTTGCCGTGCTCTGCAAGAAAATGGGTTACATGGTAGAACTCCGAGAAAAAAAATCAGTTAATTCTAAGAACAACCAAAAAAAGCGTCTCGAATATGCAAAAAAGCATATTTTTAGTTTACAAAATGTCTATTTTACACTCGTCACTGAATAAGCACTTATTCCAAATAGTAATGTCTTTAAATATATGCTTTTTTGCATATTCGAGACGCTTTTTTTGGTTGTTCTTAGAATTAACTGATTTTTTTTCTCGGAGTTCTACCATGTAACCCATTTTCTTGCAGAGCACGGCAAACGGTGCTGGCACTTATACCTGCTCCTAATGTTTCTGTGAGTTTCTCAGCTATTCTGATTGCACTTTCAGAGGGATTAGCCCTAGCCCTTCGCGCTATCGCTCTTTTGTCCACAACTGACATAATTGGTGGCCTGCCAGAACGGGGAAGATCTTCTACACTTCTCAAATGTTTGAATTTGAATAGTATTTTTTTTCACAATATTATGACTTCTGTCGATAATACTAGCAATTTCCCTCAGAGATTTGCCTTGAGATGCTAATTTTACCACTAAATTACGTGTTTCTATAGTAGTTTGTTTGGCCATGTTGAATAATATTAAATTATTATTATTGGGATAATAATAACTGCACAGATCTTTGACACGAAGGTATCGACAATGCAACAAAACAAAATAAAATTAGTTGAAAAAATCGGAAATCCCGTTATAACAAAAATCAATCAAACAATGTGAGAGTGTACACTTTTTTTTGACGCGTAAAATCGGAGCATTTTGCAATTTTTTTAAAATTTCAAGGATAACAACAAATAATTGAATTTTTGTTTTTGCTAAAATAAACTAATACTTAATACACTTTTTAAAAATGAAATGTATTTTATTTTTCCATTCTTCTTTTAAGATAAATTAGTCCGTAAATGTTGAACTATTAGCTGTACACTTTTTTTTGACGCTGACTGTATATCGTCTCCAATCTTTCTCCATCGGCAATTTTCTTACTGAATTAAAAGATTTATTAATTAATATAAACGATAAAAACGTAATGATATTGGGTGATCTAAATATTGATTTACTTGATGACACCCTCAGTTATGATTATAAACTTTTAATGGCCTCATTTGGTATGGAATCTTTTATAAGTAAGCCAACAAGAATTACGGAAAGGTCACAAACTTGCCTTGATCATATATTTGGTAGAAATGATCCTAAATTAAATTGCTCCATAGAAACCCAGTCGTTGAGACTTAATATCACTCCACAACCTAATTCTTATGGAAATATTTTCCAATAAAGTACCACAAAAAATAAAGCATCTACATTTACTAAAACCGACATTGATACAGTTAAACTTAATGCTCTATTAGAACATGAAAATTGGTTAAATGTTGTTAACGAAACAAATCCCTCTATTGCGTATGATAACTTTATGAATACTCTCACTGTAAATATTTATTTATTTATTTATTTATTTATTTCAATTTAAATACTAGCAAACGGAAATATTTCCAATAACATGCTAGTATAGAAGTAATACAATTTAAAGACAATATTAAAAAATTATATAAAAAATTATAGTAAAAAGCTTAAATTTAAAAGTAATACAAATTAAAGACAGTATTTAAAAAATAATATAAAAAATTACAATAAAAAGTTTAAATTTAGTTTATAAAAAGATAATGTTAATGTAATAAACCAAGAATGTTTAACACAAGATAAAATGAATAATATTAGAATTTAAAATATATATATGAAAATAAAATTAATTTAATTTAATTTAACAATTTGTAAAAGGCTTCTTTTAAACTGGACTAAGTTAGAGCAAAACAAATTGATTTGATTAAATTTAATGTTGTGGCTGTACTGTAATCTAATTAACGGTGAATGAACTCTTAGATTAGTTAGAAAAGTATTATAATACAGAGTGTACGAATGCCTAGTATTATAACAAGGTGTGGTATTCAAACGAATTAGACTAGCCAAATCTGATTCAATACTATGGTTAAGAATTTTATAAAGGGTTGTTTGATCAGCAATAGTACGTCTTTGTTCCAATGATAATATATTATATCGTTTTAATCTATCTTTGTATGGTTGATATGGGAAGCTTAATTTAAAGTTCAGAAATCTAGTAAACTTCCTTTGAACCCTCTCAATATGATCAATATGAGTTTGATATTTTGGATTCCAGACCGGCGAGATATATTCTAATGAAGAACGAACTATTGAATTAAAAATTGTAATAAGTGTTTTAGACGAACGAAAATTTGAACACACTCGCATAACAAAACCAAGCATTTTGAAAGCTTTGTTAACAATGTCTTGAATATGTATATTAAATTTTAATTTGTTATCCATAATAATGCCTAAATCACGAATACTTTCTTTTTCGCATAGAGTTGAATGGTTAATATTATAAATAAATTGTAATTGAAAAGATTTAGGCTTAAGCTTAAAGGTAAAACATTTATTAATGTTGAGATATAGATCGTTACTTTTGCACCACTCATATATTTTATTAAGATTTTTTTGAAGCACTATACAGTACTACAGCTATGGATTTGATTGATTTAAATATTTTCAAATCATCAGCAAAAAGGAGTGCTTTGCAATCCAAGCGTAAGCAAATATCATTAATAAACAAAATAAACAATAAAAGCCCCAAGATTGAACCTTGTGGTACACCCGAATGAGGACAGAAAAAATGATTCATAGTCATTAATGCATACAAATTGAGATCTTTGTTTTAGATAAGATTCAACCCACCTGATAAACTTTATATTCAGACCGAAATTACGTAATTTTTGAAGGAGAATATTATGGTTAACTTTATCAAAGGCCTTTGAAAAATCCATATATATGACATCAACACCAGCGCCAGAGTCAAGCGATTCATAAATATATTCCGTATAGTTAAGCATATTAGTAAGAGTTGACCTACTCTTAAAAAACCCGTGTTGGTTTTTAATAATATTAATATTAGTAAAGTCAAACAGTTTGTTGTGAACAATTCTTTCGAAAATTTTGCTGAAACAATTCAATGTTGCAATTGGTCTATAATTTTCTACATCAGTACTGTCACCAGTTTTCAAAATTGGAATGATTTTAGCTATTTTCCATCTAATAGGAAAAACATTATTTTCAAAAGACTTATTAAATAGAATGGTTAATGGCTGACAGATCAATGCAGAAGTGTTTTTTAAGAAAATAGGAGGAATTAGATCAGCTCCAAAACCTTTATTTAGATCAAGTTTATTTAATACCGCTAGTACTTCTTCTTCCGTTACAGAAAATAAAAAATCTTCCAAAGAGATATCACTTATTGCAAATGTTGGTGTGGAATTAAGATGGGTACTGGTGTACACAGATTGAAAATAAGTCGCAAAAAGATCACAAATTCCTTTGGTTGAACTTTCTATATTGTTTTTAAAACGCATTGACGCTGGGATAGCATTAGTTTTTTTTAATTTTTTTGTAAAAGACCAAAACTTTTTAGGATCTGACGAAATGGAACTTTCAATATCACTTAAATAATTTGCATAACATACATTAATTTCCCTTTTAACAGAGCTCCGCAAAGAAGAAAACATATTGTAATAATCAAGATCACCAGTTTTTTTAAACTTTTTATGAATTAGATTTTTAAATTCAATCATTTTTAACAAACTTTTTGAATACCAGATGGGATATTTACTAGACTTAATTTTGAATTTAGGGACAAATTGATTGATTAACTGATAAAGAACATCATAAAAAGCATCAACTGACTGATCAACATCTTTATTGCCAAACATGTGACACCAATTAATTTCAGATAGAGCTACGTTAATTTCATCATAATTTCCTTTGTAAAAATTAAAGCGTACAGATTCATCGGCTTTTAAGAGATCAAATTTTTTAAGATTTATCGAAATTTCAATTGGTGGATGATGTTGATCAATTTTTGATAACACATCCGTAGGATTGCTTACCGTAACATTGCTTACATGCAAATTGGATAAAACCAGGTCTAAAATTCGATTAGATTTGTTAGTTAAATGATTGAATTGGGTAATATCAGTGAAACTCAATGTTTCGATAAGTGCTTGAGCTGGTCTAGTGACACTTAAAAGGCTTGGTTCCAAGATATCAGCAACAAATGACCACTTAATATTAGGTATATTGAAGTCACCAACAATAAGAAAGTTAGAACGTGTGGAATAGAATGTTAGAACGTTAGAATGTTAGAACGTTTTACGTGTGGTACATTGACAAATGTACCACACGTAAAACTATAAAACGTCATGTAACTATGTTAAAACCATGGATGAATCATTTTCTAGTGAACAAAATTATGCATAAAAATAAAATCGCCAAAAAATTAGATCGTAAGCCCAATGACATTAGGCTTAGAAAATATTATGAAAAATTATCAAAGAATGTTGCCTCTCAAATAACAAATACCAAAGAATCATACTACAACAGCGAATTCAACAAAAGTTCTGGAAATATAAAAGCACAATGGAATACAATAAACAACTTTTTAGGGAACTTGAAAGATAATAATACGATTAAATCCATTGCAACCAGCCCAACCAATAGTAGTGGCGATCCTTTGGTTATAGCTAACACTTTAAATGATTATTTTTTAAATGTTCCTACAGATTCTATGAATAGAGTTACCTTAAATGATGAGATTAGCCACCTCGCATATGATGAAACTGCGACGGAAAATTTTGTCTTTTTCGAAATAACAGAAAATGAAATAATATCTATAATCTCCGGTCTAAAAAATAAAAACTCACATGGCATAGATGGTTTAACGAGCTGCCTAGTTAAAAAAATTTCAAAATCAATTTCTCGTATTCTCAAATTCTTATTTAACTTGTCACTAAACACCGGTATTTTTCCTGAAAGTTTGAAAACCGCGACTGTGCTTCCGCTATTTAAGAAGGGTGATAGGGACTCGCCAACCAATTACAGGCCAATTGCACTACTAAATGTATTTTCCAAAATTTTTGAAAAGGCAGTTAAAACCAGGCTAGTCAATTATTGTGATAAATATAACTTAGTTGCCCCAAATCAATTTGGTTTTCGAAAGAAGAGGTCAACCGAAGATTCTCTCATAAAATTCTTGAGCAAAGTGTATGTAAGCTTAAACAAAAAAAAGAAAGTTGCAGGTCTATATATTGATATATCCAAAGCTTTTGACACAGTAAATCACACTCTTTTACTAAACAAACTCTGGAATATGGGTATAAGAGGTCTACCCCATTCTTGGTTTAAATCTTACTTATCAAGTCGAACACAATGTGTCAAAGTTGGTGAATCCCACAGTGTATTTGGAACTTTGAAAGCGGGAGTTCATCAGGGCTCAGTACTGGGTCCTATACTGTTTATTTTATATATAAACTCCATTTTTCAAAGCGGACTTAAAGGATTCATGGTGGCTTTCGCTGGCGATATAGGTTTGATTTACGATGCTGATTCAGTTGCTAATAATGAAGCGAACATTCTACATGATCTTGAACTATTGAGTGTGTGGTTCAATATTCACTATATGATATTAAGCACTAAAACTAAAATAATGCACTTTAACTTAACTGTGTCGCCTGTCACACTGCAAAGTTCATACTTCTGTCATTCGTCAAACTGCTCAAATTCTATATGTGGAGTAAATTGTTTCGAAGTTGACGTTGTGGAAGAAATTAAGTATTTCGGTTTGGTTATTGATTCCAGACTAAATTGGAAAAGTCATATAAACAAAATACGAAAAGAACTCCTAATATCATTGCGTAAAATGTATATGTTAAGATCAGGGTTGTGCCGTAGACAAAATAGATTACTTTACAAGTATAGATTATGCATAGATTACGTGTAAATTACGCGAGATATTTTCGTGTAATCTATAATGTAAACTATTATGTAATCTATTTAATTTATATGTGCATTCTAAACTTTTTTAGCAATTAAATTAACTTTTTTCTAGATCGCAAGATCTTGTTTTTGACAATATTATTGATCATGTCTTTTGCGAAAAAATCGAAAAAAAAATTCAGTAGGGATAATACAATATTTACACATATTTCTTCATAAATCAAAATTAATAGATTACACCAAATTTACATAGATGACATAGATTACATTACATAGATTACATGTAATGTAATCTATTTTAGTTTACGCGAAAAGGAACAACCCTGGTTAAGATCAATTTGTCCAATATCAGTACTGCGTAATATATATTTCGCACTCATTGAATCTAGAATCCAATATGGTATTACCTGTTGGGGTGGTATCTACTATTCCAACCTCGAGCCATTAATACTAGTTCAAAAACATATAATTCGTGTCATGCTAAAGAAGAAAAAGATAGAACATTCATTTCCTCTCTTCAAACAATTATTAATATTACCCGTGAGAAATTTATACGTTTTCAAAGTGTTAAAATTATTTTTTAAAAGGAGTGGAAACCTGTGTGTCCGATCAAATGAAAAATATAATTTTCGTACTAAAGATCGTTGTATTATCCAAAAGTTAAATACTGAACATTTCCGTAAATTTTACCTACACACTGGTCCCACACTATTTAATTGTCTACCGGTTGAACTAAAAAATGCCTCTCCTCTTAACAAATTTCTGAAAGATTTAAAAGCGTGGTTGTTTGAAATAATAGACTGCGAGTAGCTATTCGTTGTTGTGAGATAAAAAAGAATAGAATATAAGTAAAAATAATAAAAACAATAATAATGTTTTCGCTAATTTTATTTTAAATTTTCCTCCAATAAGTAACAAGTAAAAAATATACACAAAAAATATACAACATTTTATAAATTCACTTGAGTAATAATTAGTATAATAATAATAATAATAATAATAATAGACATTTATTTAATAATTTACAATGCATTTTACTTAGATTTAAAATTAAAAATAAAATAAACTTCATAAATTGACAATTATTTCAATAACGTACAACAATGGCCGAAGCCGTCTGTCGGAAAAGCAACTAAAAAAAAAACCAGAAATATACGAATCATAAATTAAAAAGCAACAAATAAGATAATCCAATCTAATAATTATATCATACGGATAAATGTACACACACTGAACGAAATCTTTGACTAACGCATCTTTTTAGATCATTGATATAACATCGGCAACTTCACTATTTTGTGCTGGGTGAACATCCTTGAGTCCAGAAAAACATGAAGATACACTTAATAAGTCTGACTTTACAGGTTAAATTCAGTAACTAGCTCTTGACGGTATCTACTCGCTGCTCTTAGAAAGTCATACAAAGAAAGCCAATTTCTCCCGTTTAAAATGTCGATGATATCCCTTTCCTCAATTACTCTACTTCCAAAGAATTTCAACCTCAGTGTTTTGAATATAGGGCAAATCCCCAGGAAATGCTTCATATCTTCCACCTCATTGAGACTGCACAGAGAGCATATCACACTAGTGCGTCTAGTCCAAGGTTGTGAATTGAGACGCAGTAATCCTCCCCTAGCGCGGAATATTGTTCGGATCATCTGCAAATTGGAACCAACAGCGAAATAATTTACAGAGTCATCGTATCTTAGCTGACTGTAAAGATCGTGGTGTACACCCTGTCTTGCTGCATCGCAAAGACTCTGCCAGTTATACTCCTCTATCCTTACTAGTAGGCTCCGCATTTGTTCTCTGGCTGTCCCTATATTTTGTAGGTTCAGCGAGATTCCAAATTTGTCTAGCCACTGATTCCACTCCTTAAACCAGAATATATTTTCCCGTACTATCTCCTTCGCTAAAATGTTGGGAAACCGATTTTCCTGTTTAGATAGGCATTTAAACACATAGTTTATATGGAGCTGGAATGTATAACTAAAGATCTTTCTCATTCCCGTTTCCAACAGCAGCATATAGTTTGGAGTATTTTCTGGCAAACCAATTACTCTTTTTAAGAAATAATGTTGCAGTGTTTCCACCTCGTTGAACATTCTGAAACCCCAAGCTTGCGCTCCATGGCATAAAATTGATCGTGAGCATGTTTGAAACACTTTAACCTTTGTATCCATGTTTATGTCTTTCTTTTTCATCAGGCAGCTCCATATACTGTTTATGGATTGTTTTGCTACTTTTAATCGTTCCTTCAAATGAGTCTGCATTGACAGCTTTGGCGTAAGCACTATTCCTAAATATGTATAGGTTGATACCACTTCGAGCTCTTCCCTATCCAAAAACCATCTTTCATTGCCCGATCTTCTTCCCCCTCCAAAGATCATAATTTTGGATTTAGCACGATTGACTCTCAGGTCCCACAGATAGCAATACTCCGAAAGTTTATTGATCATCTCTTGCAATTGATTAGGTGTTTTACCCAGAAGTATAATATCGTCGGCGTACATTAGAATATTAATGGATGTATTACCTACAATGATGCCTCCTCCTACAGCATCTACCATATCATTGATATAAATTGCAAATAAGTCCGGACTGAGACCGCATCCTTGTTTGACTCCAGTCGTAGTGTAAAACCAGTCAGATAGTCTGCTACCATCCCACACCGCCGTGATCGAGCCATTGTACAATTCCTCAACCGTTTTAATAAATTTTGATGACAACCCAGCATTACACAATTTATAAAACAGCTTCTGACGAGTAACACCATCAAACGCAGTTTTGAAGTCTACAAAGAAGGCATACACCTTTTCTTTTTTCTTTATTTTTAACGCTACGATATTTTGAAGAGTGAAGATGTTGTCGACTGTGCTATACCCTTTTCTGAACCCAGCTTGATTTTCACGCAGAATAGCTTCGCACTCCATCCACTTGTGTAACCTGTTTAGTAATGCATTTGTATATATTTTTACGATTGCGTCAGTAAAAGAGATTCCCCTATAATTAGTGACACAATTTTTGTCACCTTTTTTGTATACTGGGTATATTAAAGATTTTTTAAAACATCCTGGCATTTTGCCTCCCTTATAGATATCGTTGAAAATACTTACCAAGTGCTTCAAAAACTCCTGTGGTGCGTATTTGTAAAATTCCATTGGTATACGATCATGTCCCGGGGCTTTATTTTCTTTCGATTTTTGTAGTACTACTTCTAACTCTTCGAGCTCAAAATCTGCATCGAGATTCCCATTTGAGATATTCGGTTGCGCGTATTCCAAGTCTTTTACTCTTATCGTTGGATTAAGACTACTTTCAAAATGGCATTTCAATATATGGAGATCAACTTGCACTCCTTTCTCTCTATGCACTCGGCGAAATCTTCTGGCAAATCGCCACCATAATTTAGCATCATTTATTAAATTAAGTTCAGCTACCAGCAATTCATTACTTCTGACTTTTTTATCATGGCATTTCGCTTTATATTCCCTGTTTAGTTTTAAGTACTTCTCCCTGTCTGCCGTTTCGTTGCTTTTTCTAAATCTTCTCAGCCATTTGAAGGATTTAACTCTTAGTTTTTCGCATTCCCAATCATACCAGTCCTGTTTTTTTATTAACTTTTGTAGAGGTTTGGTCATTTGACCTACTGTGTCTATAACCATATTAGTAAGGTTTCTTACTGAAACTTCATTATCCGCAGAACACTCAAAAATCGCCGCTTGATTTTGTATTACCTTTTTATAATCTTTGGAATACTTTTGCTGCCATTTAAGAATTGGAAGCAGGTTTTGATCATTATTTATCATTTCAATCTGCTTACTTTTACAATTCAAAGCTATTTCCACTGGGAAATGATCTGAGTAGGTTTCTTGTAAAATTTTGAAGCTGCCAATTGCTGGCAGAGTACCAAACGAAGCGATTGCTAGATCGTTTACAGAGCTACCCATAGTATCTACATATGTCCACTCACCTGTTAAATCCCCTATTTTACGCCCATTTAATATTACTCCGCCGTAATCCTCAAGCCACATCAATAGTTTTCTACCATTACCGTCTACTTTCTCATCTTTGGAAACTCGAATCTGATTAATTCCGAGGGTTTCTACCTCCAACTCATCTGGCATATCTTGCATGCAGCCTACCCTAGCATTGAAATCGCCGAGTATAATGTAATTGTTGAGATCTTCCATTAAAACTACCTTCTGAATCTCTTTAAAATCTTCGTTCCATTTTTTTCGGTTTAAATATACCGGTACTATAAAAATTTTTTCCCCATTCACGATTAATGACATAACCACATAGTTTTCTTTTACTTCAAAGTTTAAATCAAAGTGTATCCTCAATGCCTTCCTAAAACCCAGTAGACATCCTCCACTAGCCCGCCCAAATTTCATTACTTTAATTGCTGGTATCCATCGCAAAACATAATCGTTAAACAAATTACCGTATTTATCAATATGATCCGCTTCTACATGCGTCTCTAAAAGTATAAAAATTTCATATTTATTTATAAATTCAAAAAATTCAGTATGTATACATTTATCCCTTAAACCTCTAATATTATATGATAGAATTCTAATATTAACAAACACTTCCCTACAAACATCTGCTTCATGACAGACAGCGTCCTCTCATGCTGTATTCGGCCCGTTCGTTAATGGCGACTGCGTTCCCATTTCAGAGTAGTGTTTTCTTTGATTCACCATAAACTTATTGTTAATTTTAACTGCTACTTCATCCATGATTTTATTAACGTTAGCTCCAATCTCGTGTGATATTATTTGTAGTCCGTCTCCTGTTCCATAACACAGTTTGTTTTCATCCGTGAGATAAAAAGCTTTTGAATTAACAATTAGACGCTGTCCACGTACTTCCAACTTTGCGTTTTTGGTGATGATACTGATTGCGTTTTTGAGTTCCATTAAAAACGCTTGCTTCTTTCTTGTATTTAGATTACGATCACGATGTACTGTAAAATTCGTGTTTTTTAAGCTCTCTCTACTATCTAATATTAATTTAACGTCTTCCTGCAGTAATAATTCCACCAGTATTGGACGCGGTCTTACACCAATTCTTTTCCCTATTCTATAGGCATTTCTTATTCCCAAATTTTCTAAAGTCCTCAGACTCGTTTTACAAAATTCTCTGATTGTAACGGTCGGAAATTGCTCACTTTCAGGTATTCCCTTAAAAATAAGGTTCTACTTTTTTGCGGTATATTCGCTTTCTTCCAACTTTTTTTTGAGATAGATATTCGAGTTATTTAATTCTTTTACCTCAGTTTTTAAAACGTCACATTCACTTTTCACCGACTGAATTTCCTCTTTCAGGGCTGCAATATCATCTTTAGAAGCAATATTTTCTAATTTACCATCAATCATTACACTAAATGCCTCAAGAAGTTCTTGTTTGGACATGGAGCCCACCGATGCATCAGCCATTTTTCTAGATGAATTTATTATGGAAGCCTTTTTTGGTTTGTTTTCGTTGATTTCGTTTGGTGAAACTGGGCTAAGAAGTCTTTTTCCTGTTGCGGGAGGAGTTCTTGTGATTGACATTACCACGCTATTACACAGACAGAAATGTTAGGTTATTAAAATCTTTTGCACTAAAGCTCTTTCAATCTGTCACTCATTTTTCCACGAAAATTGGTTACGATTTAACTTTATTTTATATAAGTTTTTGCAATAAAGTTAATTATGGACAGCAAACCATTAATTAGTATATTAACATAGTAATATTTAAAAAAACGCATCCATTATCTAAATATATTTTCTAAGAATGTATTATATAGTTGCTCCAAAACATTATTTATTTAATCTGGAGTATACTAAAATTGTTTTTTTTTTTAGTTTTAGAACTACATAACCATTAACCATGTAGCTTTTTTTATACACAACTAAAACTTAAATAAATGATTTAATAAATAAAAAGTTCTTTGTCAAAGGCAGAGTAACGATGCTCTGCTGGCTGAAGCTTTTTTGAAAAAAAAAAACTTAGCGGTTCCCAAATATTTCTTTTGACATTGAATTGCTGAAGGACTGCTCCTATGGCTATTTCTGAACAGTCAGACGTTATATTGAGTTTAGCTTTGTTTAAAGGATGAACCAATAATGTCATTTCTGCCAATGCCGTTTTAACGTTATCAAAAGCTTGTATACATTGTTCTGGAAATGAAAAAATATTCTTGGTTGTTTTCGTTTTCGTAAAAGTTTTCATATGATCATATATTGGAGCTAGCATGTCTGCGTTGTGTGGTAAGAACCTATGATAATAATTTATCATGCCTAAAAATTTTTGTGTCTGTTTAACAGAAGTAGGTGGTTCTAATTTAAGCAAATCTTCTATGCGTTCTTTAGAAGGACTGATTCCATCTTTGGCAATAGTATACCCGAGAAAATTAAGTGTTTCCAAACCAAAATCGCATTTGGATACATTTATATTAAGTCCAAATTGATCTAAACGTTGTGCCAATAAATTTAAATGATCTTTGTGCTGCTCTTTGGATTTGCTAGCGACTAGAATATCGTCGATGTAAGCATAAGCAAAATCTATATCTCTTAATACTTCGTCAATAAACCTTTGGAATGTTTGGGCTGCGTTTTTAAGTCCAAATGGCATCCTACAAAATTCGAATAATCCAAAGGGTGTTGTGATCGCTGTCTTGTGTACAGAGTAGCGATCAGATATTGTAACCGAATTTAGTTGACGGTAGTCACCGCAAGGTCTCCAATCCGTATTGGTTTTTTTTCGAACTAAATGTAGAGGTGATGCGGCATGAGATGACGACTTTAGACATATGCCAAGATTTAACATATGCTGAAATTCGGTTTTTGCAATTTTTAATTTGTCATCGTGAAAACGACGTGGTTTTGCTGCTGGCAGTTGTCCGCTTGTATGGATATAATGTACTACGTTGTGTTTCACGTCAGCATAATAATCCGGCGGACTTGTTAAAGACGGATATTTCGAAAATATTTTGAAATATTCGCTATCCATTGAAAACAATTTTGGAGTAAGCGTATCAAATAATTTTGCCGTTGTATTTATCAGTATCAGTAAGCTTCTTGTATTTAAGGTTCACTGATAAGTTAAATTTAACCAAAAAATCTGCTCCAATTATTGGACGGTTGATATCTGCTACAATGAAAGGATGAGTAAAATCTTTACGAAGTCCTAAATTTAATTGCAGAAGTCGAGTTCCGTAAGTAGAAATTTTGCTACCGTTTGCTGCACAAAGATTGTAATCTGATTTACTAAGATTTTTAGAAAAATTAGTACGTGGCACAATTGAGACATCAGCTCCAGTGTCTATTAGAAAATTCAAGTTTGTATTTTTACAAGTTATAAATAAGCGGCGTGAAATGATTTTGTCTTGGGTCGCCACGTTTACCTTAGACAAATTTAGTTTTTTTCAGCCTGCTTAAAATCGCACGGTTGTGTGCATTTTCTTGCTTTATGACCAAATTTATGGTGGTAGAAACAAGTTGGATATCTATTAACTTGTCTTGCGCTGCGTAACCGATTGTTGCTTTTGCTACGGTATCCAACATGAGGAGAATTTTGGTTCCTAAACCTGATTCTTGTATCCCTATATTGTGGTCTACCTTGACGGTTCAAATGTAGTTCGTCTTTATTATAAACAAAAACACTCCCTCCTGGTGATTGATTGTGATTATCAATTGGCGAAATTGAAGGAGTATGTGTGATTTCATTAATTTTGTCAGCCGTTGTTATAGTTTCGTTTATATCCGTGTCTTTAATTGCAGCTAAAATAGATTTAACATTAATAGGTAAACCGTTTAACCATATTTGCTTGAGAAGGTCGGCTGTAATCGCTTGTGATGTCCCTACCATCGCTTCCAATCTTCTATAATATTGTGATGGTGTGTCATCGCCAATTTCTACGCCGTTTAACAGTCTTTTAATTCTATTGGTTTCTTTCTCTGTATGTCTTTCAAGCACAATTGATTTTAATTTTTCAAATTTCCTTTCTGTTGGTGGCTTATTTATAATGTCATTTAAAGTCATTAAAATATCTTCCGGTAATGATGTTAGACAATGATGATATTTTAAATCGTCGCTCTTTATCGTATTGATTAAGAATGTCGATTCTACCAGAGCAAACCAAGTAGTAGGACATGAATGGCAAAAGTTAGGCATTTTTACTCTAGCTATTGTATTTGTCTCAAGATCTTCTTTTGTATCTGTCATTTTGTAGAAATAATGTAAAATATTATCAGAGAAAAAAGAAACAAAATATATTAAAGATAAAAAAAAATTTTCAAATGAATAATTAATTAAATTTCTAAAAATTATGATCACTGATTTCAATAATAGCTTATCTATAAATAAATAACTATGAATAACTTATCTTCTTAATTTTTTTAATTTTTTTAGTCCATTTGGAAAAAAACCGTTTTGGGGTGGCAATTTTTTTCAGAGATCGTTTTTTTATACCGCCAATGTACATATTGTATATAATGTACATATTTTTTTTATATACAATGTAAATATTTTTTGTACATATTTTTTTTTGTGTAAATATTTTTGTGTGCCATTGTACATATTGTACTTTATTAAATAAAAATTTTTTCTTAGCGGTAGGCCTAATAAGCCATCCATAGAGCTTCACTCTTTATCGTTAATGACGTTCTTAGGTCGCCTATGGCCATCGGAGTTATGCGATCGAAGAACATTGGTTTCTTCTCTTCATTCGGTGAGGAAGTTCTCAGGGACGAGGAGTGGTGTTGCTGTGTTTGTACTTAGGTGCAAACCAGTAGTACCATTCTTTGCTCAGAGGCTTCTTCGGTGCAATGAAGAGAAGAACCAATTATACTTTGCTTTCAGGATCAGAGGCTTCCCCCTTATACAAATTCAACCAACTTTTCCATTTTCTCATTTAGCTTTGCAATAGACAATTTTTCATGGAGTTTAGGATTTGAAGTCTGGTGCTCGGGAGCGTTCTTCAACTTTCGCATTAGGTTTAGTTGTAATTTATTTTTAGGTTAAACAAGCACAACTGGTTCAGTAGAAATGGACCTAAGGTCTATTCGTGACAGTTGTGATTGTTTTATTAGATTGGGGAGAAACTGTTTTGTAGAATCTGGTCGTTGGGGGCTTTTCTAGTCGGTTCTCACATGCATTGTTGGAGTGGGCTCGCGAACGCGATTTTTTAAATTTAAGCAAAATGGATATTGTAGCCATCCTTTTTTTTTTTTTTAATAAAATGTGTTGTGTAGTAGGAATTACAATATGTGTCACAATAACACATAAAAACCTTTTAAGACCAAGGTCCCACAACAACATACGTTCAAAGATGTTGATGGACGTAAATCTCTCTTTTTTTGTTTTTTTATATTTTTGGTTAAAGAATGAATAACTAAACAAAAAATCCTATCACTGACAAAATATGACATAGGCCAATATTTTATGATAGAATAGAGAAAATATAAAGTAAATTAAAAAGTAAATAGCAAATTTTTACAAAAATTTGCTGAAACAAAACAAAACTGTAGTTGCCAATAATCCAGCCGGTTGCATATTCCTTGATCCTGTGACGCTCTATCTTTCTTGAAGATTAAAACCCATACATAGTTATATGAAGGCTCGTTTCCTCAAGGAAGCAATAGCGTCTCATCATCAAGGATTATTTCACAGCTAAGACTGAGGGTGCTACCGTTGACTGAATACAGTTCATCCGCCACCACCCCTAAGATGTCACCTTGGCTAGTAATATCTCACTGCTATTGCCAGTGGTATGTGATATCTCACGTTAACTCGTATGTCAATAGCAGGGACTGGAGTACGCGGGGTTGTCACACCCGTAGATCAAAAAGAAAATATTCAAAACAATAAAAACTGATCCCTCCATGCGGGACATGCTTACTTTTTAAATTGTCTCCAGACGAATCTTGATTTTGGGAATCTCTTATCTAAATATTAAACAAAAATAAAATAAATAAAACAAATTTTTCTGAAAATTAAATAAATGAAACTTTATTAAATAAAATAAATCTTTCTTAAGATTAGTTAATTTTAGGTGATTAAATAATATTTTTTAAATAGTCAAATTACATCAAGATTTAAATAAATATTCTTTATTTTTTTTTTTTTTTAAATAAATAAATATTTGAGCTAAGACGGTGCATCTAATAAATAAGCATTTCTTTGAATATTTTTTATTTTCCAATTTTTTTTAAAATAAATAAATATTTTTTTAAGGGTGCTATCGTCAATAAATAATTTTAGGTATATATTTAATTCTGAAATCTCAGTGTATCTGAAATTAAATAAATAAATTATGTTTTATATATAATAATATTTTAGGTATTTTTGTCAAAAAAATCAAGCAACGTTGAGCACAACAATCATTTCTTTTTTTGTTCTTTTACTAAATCTGTTTTTACAAAAAAAAATTTGTGTTTTCGAATTGGGTTGTTCGGTATTTTTTCATTCTTTGCGTTTTTCATTTTTACATTTCCACTTAATTCAGTGATATTGGTTTTTTTTGGAATTGGTTTTACTATTGTTGTTCGTAATAATTCTAAATTTTGTCAAAAGTTATTATCGAAATGTCAAGCCACATAGACGTTAACCATTCGTTCTATGGTTTGGAGCCCAGCGAACTACAGATCGAATGTCTGGTTCGGGGTGTGGACTTCAGGGGGGTCAATTGGGCAGAGGAACTGCGAAACCACGCAGATCATGGGGCAGTTTATCTCACGCGAAGGACTTAAAAGCTGAATCTCAAATGGTGGTGCAGGCAGCACAACTTGTTTTGGATCAGGTATGACGACTCCAGCCACCGATTAATCAGACCTTCTTAGATGGTTTGGCGAATCGAGTGTTGCATTACACGGGTAGAATGAATAGGTTGGGTCCTCGCAATGACTTGCAAGAAGCCCGCACCTACGCTATCTCGCAATTGTCACGCGCTTGGGATATAATAGGATCGCTGTCAACACGTCCAATTATGCAGAATAAACCAGGAGTATCGTCTGCACCATCTGCTTCACCTGCGTTTCAACCAGATGAGAGATCCACACCAATCCCAGTGCAGCCAATAACTGATACAATACATAGTTTGAATCGTCCAAACCATCAACAACAGAGACGGTCAGAACAATTACCACCGGCTTATTTTCAGCAATCGGGTTTGAGAGCAGAGGACTTTGCAATACCACAATTGGGTCCATCATTCCAAGCTGAACACATACACAACAATCCAGCGTTGGTACAACTCCAATTACAATTAAATTATCCATCAGTACCACAGGTACAACCACCACCAGTATATCCACAAACTCTACTAACAGCACCACCACCATACAACCAACCTCCTCAATTATGGCGTGACGCGGCTTCAGCGTTAGCACCTGTGGAGTACCGAGAGGTTCGTAGGAACAATTTGAGTCGTTATGACTCAAATTGGGTTCCAACCTTCACAGGAGATGGTCACTCTCCTGATGTTCATGAGTTTGTTCACAGAGTGGAGGCGGCTCCCAGGAGGGACCGTGTGAATTGGGACGACCTTAGGTCTATCGTTCCACGGTACCTCAAGGGGGCTGCCGACAGATACTATTTGAGCTTAACTCATGAATATGAGGTGGTGACTTATCCAGTGCTAAGGGAGGGACTCCTACAAACCTTCGGTACGCTCACTGTTGATAAGGCGATCTTGCGAGTTCTTCTGAACCGCAAACAAAAATCAAAGGAGAGTGTATACGAGTATCTAGTGGAGATTGGTTCGTTGAACCGTCGCTTAGCACGTCCAATTGCTGACCGTGAAATGTTAGAAATGCTACACTAGCAGCAACAATACATTCAATTGATGAACTTCGGACTTTATATCAGAAGTTGTTGTGTTTCGAATCGGGATTTCATTCGACATTCTTAATAAACTAAACAATAAACAAACAAAACAAAAACGCAAATATTATCCATTCCCGACATTTCATCTAAATCAACGTTGTATAAAACTTTTTTCAATCAGCTGTTGATAACAATAGAAATGAGAAAAGCTATTTTAATTAACGGAAATCGAAGATAATGAGAGTGAATCGAGTATGTAGATTTGTTAATTTTTTGGTTATATAGAGGTTTGGCGAAAAAGTTTTTTGGTCAGATTTGATTTTTGAGCATTGAAGCACACATGAAGTTAAATTAAAGTAATCCGAATGTTATTGTAAAATCATAATTAAAAAAATATTACAAGATAAAATTATTAAAAGTAATTGTAAAAGTGTTATTAAAAATAATAATTAACGAATAAGTTGTGTTATGTTTGTATAAATCAATGAAGTTAATAAAAATTCAAGGCAAAGCAAACGGAAACAAACAAAATTTGTGTTTTCGTGATTAAATAAATATACAATGCTTGAGTGGTAGATGGGTTTTGAAACCACAGGATATTAATATAATAAAGTATTGAATTCTGTGACACTGCAGTTAGCACGGTGGGCTGTAGTAGTCAGTGCTGTTCAAATCAAGTATGGTACAAATTGATTAAAGACAAAAAAGATATCCGGTAGCAAGACACAGAAAAATAACAGCAGCATAGAAACCTTGGGGTGCCGTTAACCTTACAAGCGCCAACGTGATCAAAGAAGAAAGAAAACAGCAGCACAGAAACCTTGGGGTGCCGGTAACCTTTCAAGCGCCAACGTGATCAAAGCAGAAAAAAAACAAAAAACATCCTTGTGGAATCCAGAGTAACGCCGAGCAACGAATAAAACAAAAAGACAAACTATTTATAAATACTCAGATAAATAATTTTTATTTTTATACTTTGAAATTACTAATGTAAGTTTGGTTTTTTTTTATCCGTTTCTTTTCTCTGAATTTTTTTTTGTTGTTAATATAACATATGTTAATGGAAATGTTATTGATGTTTAATACCTTAGTGATTTACTTCGTGCAAAGTGACTCAATGTTAGAGTAGGAAAAGATAAGGATTGGAGTGTCGGGAACGGTAATGGCCTTCTGCCAACAGTGCGTTTATGTTCTTAATATAAATTTTACAACGATTCAGACTCACCGTCGAGTCGGGGTGAAGTTTTTTTATATGTCTTATTGTTAAAAAAATTAAAATTTTATGTAATGAGCAGGGGTCCCAAAAGTATTCAATGTAAAAACTGATATCTCCGGAATTAAGCAATGTTAACCCTGGATCATTACATATGGTGCCGATAACAAAGATCTTTTAAATAGTGATTGATTTAAAATAGAGATAGTTTAGTTAGTGAGAGTTGAAGTTTTCGCATATATAACCTGTTTAAAAAAAAAAAAATAAAAACGTGGTAAATGGTAGAGTATGGGAAAAAAAATGTTGCTGATGCCAACCAACGGGCAACAATAACCGGTTATTAACAGTAAGTTGTTTGATCAAGTCAAAATAAAAATATTCAGCTTTCTCAGACTAAACTGGTTTGAAATTAATATTTTTTGATTAGCAGTTTGTTACTTTTTGTTTAATTAATTTTCTTGATTGTGGTTTTTTTTTGAATATATGTTAATGATAACTCCCTAGAGCCATGGAATTGACGGATTAGTGCATTGTTGCGGTGAATGGCAATCCAAACTGAAAATGCAGGGTTAAGAGTGGTTTACCAACCTTCCCAGGACAGAATGGATTGTGTATTCATTGTAGTCGCGTGTTGATTCCTCAGTTGCATAGGCCCACATTTCCAGGAGAATTATTTTTAGGGGTTTGGAAGTGTTGAGGAGGCTGGGGAACAATACTGGTTGGTTCAATGGGTCGTGTTGAGAGATCCTGCAGATCACAGGAGGTTTTAGAAGCACAGCCTTCATGAATTAGCCAGCCTTTGTTTCATGATGCATTTTCACCACTGTTTTTAGACTCTATCGTCTCCTTCCGAACTACAGACTTCCAGAGGTGATCCTGATCTGGAATGGTCCTTCTGGTTGAGAACATGCAAGTTGCAGTGGATCATGATCCACTGGCTTGACCAATTAGAGAGATCATTCGACATTTGTTTCATGTCTGGATGCATTTCATATTAACGTAGATACAGATAATCTATCAAATCACTTTGAATTTTTCCATTTAAAGGAACTCAACCCACTTCGACTAACCTGAATCATAAGAACTCTCTAGCAGCACTGTATTAAGGTCATTTTGTTCCTGACACTCCGACACTATCTCAATTGCTAAATATAACCTCAGTTGTAATTATAATATTATTTATTTTTTGTATTATATAAACTTTTTATAGTTCCTTGGAGCCAACTAAAATTAAAATTTTGCATTATTATAATTAATATAAGATTTTCTCAATTGTAGATTACAAATAAGTTTGTTTTGGCTTAGAAGACCAAACTAGAAAAAAAACATAATTTATAAAGAACAAAAATTACACAGTTTGGGAAAAGGGTAAGAAGTTTACATATTTGATTCAAATTTTTTTTTATACTTCGATAATATTAATAAAGTTGCAACGTTACTGGTGTACATTGGGTTTGGATAATATAGCGATTTATAGAATTATAAAACAAATTTTAGAAACATTTTGTTATTTGTTTGGAATGAAATCAGAGTATTTTCGCGGCGTAAATTAAATAAATAACTTATTTCCTGAAAGCCAAGTAATTAAGTTACCACTAATTTTTGTCTACAATTTTGTTTTAAATTATTTGTCTACATATGCGCTAACTTATTAATCTTTGTGTTAAGTTTTATTTGTTATTTCTTGTTTTATCCGTATATATTTTGCGAAATGCCAAATTCAAATAATGAAAATGAAGTGCCAGGTAGTGCAGATGAATGTTCAATCTACAGTGATCTGTTAAAATCAGCTCCCACTATTACGACACCATGTAAGCATGTATTTCACTTGAGTTGCATAACACAATGGGTGAAATCCCATCGCACCTGTTCGCTCTGTCGGAGCAAACAATCCTTAGATGACATACGAGTTAATACAGAAACCGATGTGTTCACTTCTACCGGGGCCACAAGAAAACCCTTTACTAGATCGGTAGCAGAAGAAGCAAGAAACAACCCTAAAAAGGGTTCCGCTTCAAAATCAGCAGTTGCACACTCACCAACAATGGGTGCCCAGATTAGAGACCACGATTCACCAAAAACTTCCAAGAGAACCCAAGAAGAAAGTACTCAGTTCCAGGCCAACCGAGAACGATTTCAACTACAGAGACAAACATTAGATGTCTTTGATGATCCCAGGGAAAATCAACCACGACAACCAATCTTACATACTGATTCCCCGTTACTCCTCCTATCCCTAGACCTTACTCCTCCTATCCCTAGACCTACGATAGCACGAGAATATGACTTTGCACCTAATCTATTTTCGATACATACGAATGCAAATAATGAAAAACATGCTAGTACAATAAAGAATTGGCATGTGACTTTTAGCGGCAGTCCAGATGGCTTGGACATAAATGAGTTCATATACCGTATTGGAGTATTGAATAATCTTTCTTTTCCGGGTATTATTGAAACAATGGTCAGGACAGTAAATATTAGTGATCTCAGCCAGAACCAGCTGGAGGACGAGTTGAGGAAGAGGAATGCTCCAATCCATGGAACGAAGGCAGAACTTGCATTCCGGCTGCGTAAAGTTTTAGAAGAAGCAGGTGAAAACACAGAGGTCATAGACATAGAGCCGGAGGAAGCTCCGGTTCAGAATGCTCCAGCGATTGATCCGATGATGGTGTTGATGAAAGAAATGATGGCACAGCAACAAAAACAATTTGCTGACATGATGGCCAAACAAGCAAACAATCTGATGGCCAAACAAGAGAAACTGGCAGCCGAACAAAAAGTAGATCAACAACAACAACTTGCTGATCTGATGGCCCGACAAGAGAAACAGGCAGCAGAACAAAAAGTTCTGGCAGCACAACAAAAAGTAGAGCAACAACAACAACTTGCTGATATGATGGCTCGACAAGAGTAACAGGCAGCAGAACAAAAAGTAGAGCAACGACAACAATTTGCTGATATGATGGCAAAGCAAGAAAGTCTACGTGAAGTAATTGAGTCACGTATATCCAGTGCAGAGGTTAAAATCAACAACATGGAAAGGGAGCTGCGGACAGTTACCGAAGAACAAGAGAAATTACGCAAAATTTCGAATGAATTCCGCCAAGAAATAGCACAAGTGAAGTCAGGTAACATGATCAATCCATCAACTGCTTCAGCTCCAGCTAGAGTAAACACACCCGCATTTGATGGATCTACATCGTATCAGATATTTAAGATGCAATTTGAGATTGCAACAACTGGGATTGATCACCAGCAAAAAGCAAATGCGCTTATATTGGCATTGAAGGGACCTGCTGCTGAAATTTTGCAGACACTATCAGCGACAGAGCGTGATTACAGCAAGATAATGGAGGCCTTAGAAGTAAGATATGGGGAAAGTCATATGCAAGCTCTCCATCGCATGCAGCTCAAAACACGAAAACAAGGAGTCAGCGAAACTTTGCAAGAATTAGAGGCTGACATTGTCAGACTGGTTAATCTGTTATACCCAAACTATAACGCTGAACATCGAGACGAACTGGCAGCTGATACATTTATCAATGCTCTTCGAGATGTACAAATGAGAAATCAGCTGTATCTAAGTGGAAAGAAACTACCCGCGGAAGTCTTAGCATTGGCCCTGCAGATGGAAGCTGGAAAAAGAGCGTATGGCTCAGATAGAATACGTCAGATGGAAGTTGCTGAAGAACCTCTAAAAGCAACGCTTGAGGAAGTGATCATGCGTGTCAAAAGTCTGGGAAATAAGCCTGAGCGAAATCAACAAAGTAGGTCTAGCAGAGTAAGATGCTGGAACTGTGGGAAGTTGGGGCACATCCGAAGAGAATGTAAATGGGAGCCGCACCCGGAGGACAGATGCCGCGTTCCGGATTCGGGAAACTAGATTGTGCCAGTTTTGAAGGGCGAAAGCTGGCTCAATTACAATGCCCTACATTGGTGGTATCACAAGTCAAACGAGAAAATAGTAGTTTAGTCCTTGAGACAACCGTTGGAAGCAAATCGTGCATGTTGACTTTGGACACAGGTGCCTCAAGATCGATAGTGCGTCCAGATGTGATTCATGATAGTCAGATCGATACAGCAAGACGATTCACCCTAAAAACAGCTACGGGTGAAACAGTTCTAGTTCATGGAGAAAGCGACCAAGAAGTTCACCTTGGAGGAAATTCATTTAGGCACCGATTTATTGTAGCAGATATAGAAGATGAGTGCATAATTGGGCTTGACTTCATGAAAGAATACAATTTTATATTAGATCTGGGAAGCCACGTACTAAGAAATGGAAACACGGAAATAGTGCTACACGCCACCAACGACAATGTTGAGGTCCGTGTTATTAGTGATGGATCAACTGAGATCCCGGCAAAATCTGAGAAAATCATATGGACTAAGGTACTAGATAAAAGTGACCAAAATTCACCTGTGATGATTGAGCCAGCTAACAGCGACTTTGGGGGAAACATTATGATTGGCCGAACGCTAGTAGCAGCAAAAGAGGGGGTAGTTCCAATGCAAGTGATTAACTTCTCAAATAAACGAGTGGTCATCAATCATGGAGAAGAAATCGCCAAATGCAGTACCATAAAAGAGATAATCAGCTGTCAAGAAGAGCAGAAGGTCTTCATGCAGAGAAACAATCCCGCATTAGTAGCAATACTTCAAGATCTTAGTAAAAGAATGAATCCAGCCGAATTCAAAGAAATCAAGAGAGTATTAACGAAGATGAGCAGCGTTTTCTCTGCTGGAGATGAAGATGTTGGAAGAACAAACATCGTTCGGCATAGGATCAACACTGGAAACGCTCATCCTATCAGACAGCCTCCTAGAAGACTACCACTAGCTAAACACGAGGAAGTGCAAGGAATGCTGGACAAAATGGAAAGTGATGGAGTCATTAGGCCATCTAAGAGTCCATGGAGCTCACCAGTGGTGCTAGTTAGAAAAAAAGATGGGTCAGCTCGTTTTTGTGTAGACTATCGAAAACTGAATGAGGTAACCATTAAGGACAGCTATCCACTGCCACGAATTGATGACACACTGGATACATTATCAGGAGCCAAATGGTACAGCACGCTAGATCTGAAGAGTGGTTACTGGCAAGTTGAAATGCATCCAGAAGATCGACGAAAGACAGCATTTTCTACTGGCAATGGGTTGTGGGAGTTCAATGTGATGCCGTTTGGTTTATGCAATGCCCCAGCAACATTTGAACGTCTAATGGAATGCGTGTTGCATGGCTTAACCTGGAAAGCCTGCCTCGTTTATCTTGATGACATCATCATAATGGGTCGCAACTTCGAAGAGCATCTAATGAACCTCGAAGAAGTACTCAGAAGAATAAGTAATGCCAACATGAAGTTGAATCCGGTCAAGTGCAATCTCTTCCACAAAGAAGTGAAGTACCTTGGACACATCATTACAGAAAATGGAGTCAGAACCGATCCCGATAAGATTGATGTTGTGAAAAATTGGCCAGTACCGAAGAATGTTCATGAGCTACGCAGTTCTCTTGGCCTATGCACCTATTATCGTAGATTCGTGGAGAATTTTGCGAATATCGCCAAGAGTCTACATAAATTGACAGAGGCAAATACCAAGTTTCTGTGGACAACCGAATGTAATGAGGCATTCTGCCGTTTAAAAGAAAAACTATGTAACACCCCTATCCTAGCCTATCCAGAATCCGGAAAGATGTTCATTCTGGACACAGACGCAAGCAATGTAGGAACCGGAGCGGTTTTGTCACAGAAAGTTGGAGACGATGAGAAAGTGGTGGCGTACTTTAGTAAAGTTCTGTCAAAGCCGGAGCGGAATTACTGTGTCACGAGGAAGGAGTTGCTAGCTATCATCAAGGCTGTGAAACATTTCCACAAGTATTTGTGTGGACAACCATTCCTGATTCGCACGGACTATGCTGCTCTAAAATGGTTATTACAATTCAAATTTCCTGAAGGACAAGCAGCAAGATGGATAGAGATCCTACAGAACTACGACTTCAAAGTTGAACACCGAAAGGGAAGGATCCATGGTAACGCCGATGCCCTGTCCAGAAGACCCTGTATGGAGGAGTGCAAGTCATGTAGCAGAACTGAGGGAAAGGAGGCAATGAAAGTGAACCAAATCAAGTTCCAAACTCCTGAAGATTGGTGTACCGAGGCAATTAAAAGAGAGCAGCTAGAAGATCCAGCTATGGCTCCAATATTGAAATGGAAAACGAGGGAAGGCGACCGGAGTGGAAGGAAGTATCACCCTTAAGTACGGAGGTGAAATGCTACTGGGCGCAATGGGACTCACTATTGATGGACAACGGGATACTAAAACGAAAATGGGAGTCGGCTGATGGAAAGAAAGTGTTAGAACAACTGCTGTTGCCATCAAATCGAGTAGAAGAGGTTCTGGGAAAGCTGCATGGAAGTATTTTTGGAGGACACCTGGGAGTCAATAAAACCCTAGCCAAAGTAAGGGAGAGGTTTTATTGGGTAAGGTATCGAACCGACGTAGAGCAATGGTGTCGGCGATGCGATAGTTGTGCGGCGAGCAAAGGACCAAAGACAAGAACTCGAGGAGAGATGCAACAGTACAATGTGGGCGCCCCAATGGAGAGAATTGCTATAGACATCGCGGGGCCATTTCCGAAAACTACAAAAGGTAACAAATACATCTTGGTGGTCATTGATTACTTTACACAATGGCCGGAAGCCTATGCAATACCGAACCAGGAAGCAGTTACGGTCGCGGAAACATTAGTCAATGAATGGGTTTGCAGATATGGAACACCGCTCGAGTTGCATACCGACCAGGGAAGGCATTTCGAATCTCAACTGATGGAAGAGCAGTGCAGAGCACTCGGCATTAGAAAAACACGAACTACACCTATGAACCCACAATCGGATGGCATGGTTGAACGATTCAACCGAACCATGGAAGAACATTTGTCGAAGGTAGTGGAAGCCAACCAAAGAAATTGGGATAAGGATCTTCCGTTATTCCTGATGGCCTATCGTAGCGCAGTGCACGATACGACATGTGAAACGCCAGCGAATATCATGTTCGGAAGAGAACTACATCTTCCTAGTGACATCGAGTTTGGCATCCCTGGAGGTCTGGTATCCACGAAAACAGATTATGTGGGACAACTAAGGGAGAAGATGAATAAAATCCATCAACAGGTTCGAGACCACATTAAGATTGCCAGTGACAAAATGAAAACCAGGTACGACATAAATGCAAATGGTGGCGGTTTTCAAGAAGGAGAATTGGTATGGCTATACAACCCCAGGAGAACTAAGGGAAGATCACCCAAGCTGCAGCCAGATTGGGAAGGCCCATATAAAATAATCAAACGAATTAATGATGTTATCTACCGCATCCAAAAGGGACCCCGTACCAAGATGAAAGTGATACATCTGCAAAGGTTGGCACCGTACCAAGGTAACAGCACCAATGCGATAGCTGATATTGTTCGGGACGAACAAAGCTAAATGGAGGGCAGTGTAATAAACTTCGTCCAGAATGGGTTAATTTAATTTAATCATAAATAACCAATACGTTCCGCCTAAATGTTTTCTACATTCTATGGCAAAGGTGAATTAAAAGTTAACTTCCTTTAACAAATACATTTTGCATAAATTAAATTTGAGTTCGCTAATACAAATGCAAGTATGAATGAAAACAGGTGAGGCCTATTCAAGATGTACGGACTACGTAATATTGATTTCTAGTGGATTATAGAAGTTTCGATTTATTTATTTTTCAATATAAATAAGCGAACAAAATATCAGATAGTCTGTTTTAATTTTGCAATTGAAAGTGTTTATAAATATTCGCAAGTATAAGGAATAATCGGTGGTACTTGAGCCTGGGTACTAATAGTGAAAGACTTGATGGTAACACCAGTTGTTCTAACACTTTCTTTCCATCAGCGGACTCCCATTTTCTTTTTAGTATCCCGTTGTCCATCAATAGTGAGTCCCATTGCGCCCAGTAGCATTTCACCTCAGTACTTAAAGGTGCTACCTCTTTCCACTCCGGTCGCCTTCCTTCGGTTTTCCATTTCAATATTGGAGCCATAGCTGGATCTTCTAGCTGCTCTCTTTTAATTGCTTCGGTACACCAGTCTTCAGGAGTTTGGAACTTGATTTGGTTCACTTTCATTGCCTCATTTCCCTCAGTTCTGCTACATGACTTGCACTCCTCAATACAGGGTCTTCTTGAAAGATCATCAGCGTTACAATGTATCCTTCTCTTCCGGTGCTCAACGCGGCAATCTCCTTCCTTTTTGACGTTTGCCTCCTTTCTCTCAGTCCTGCTATATGACTTGCGCTCCTCAACACAGGGTCTTCTCGAAAGATCTTCAGCGTTACAATGTATCCTTCTCTTCCGGTTTTCAACGCGGCAAACTCCTTCCTTTTTGACATCCACTTGCTTGTTTGAAAGGTTCATCAACCGGCCTGGAACTACTCCTTCTTTTGCTGCTACTCGTGTTTTGCATTCTTGTCTGATGTGCCCTAACTGCCCACAATTCCAGCATCTTACTCTGCTAGATCTTCTTCGTTGATTTCGTTCAGGCTTATCTTCCAAACTTTTGACACGCATGATCACTTCATCAAGTGCTGCTTTTAGTGGCTCTTCAGAAACTTCCATCTTACGTACCCTATCTGAGCCATATGCTCTTTTCCCAGCTTCCATTTGTAGGGCCAATGCTAAGACTTCCGTAAATGGTTTCTTCCCGCTTAAATACAGCTGATTTTTCATTTGTACATCTCGAAGAGCATTGATAAATGTATCGGCTGCCAGTTCGTCTCGATGTTCAGCGTTATAGTTTGGGTATGACAGATTAACCAGTCTGACAATGTCAGCCTCTAATTCTTGCAAAGTTTCACTGACTCCCTGTTTTCGTGTCTTGAGCTGCATGCGATGGAGAGCTTGCATATGACTTTCCCCATATCTTACTTCTAAGGCCTCCATTATCTTGCTGTAATCACGCTCTGTCGCTGATAGTGTCTGCAAAATTTCAGCAGCAGGTCCCTTCAATGCCAATATAAGCGCGTTTGCTTTTTGCTGGTGATCAATCCCAGTTGTTGCTATCTCAAATTGCATCTTAAATATCTGATACGATGTAGATCCATCAAATGCGGGTGTGTTTACTCTAGCTGGAGCTGAAGCAGTTGATGGATTGATCATGTTACCTGACTTCACTTGTGCTATTTCTTGGCGGAATTCATTCGAAAGTTTGCGTAATTTCTCTTGTTCTTCGGTAATTGTCCACAGCTCCCTTTCCATGTTGTTGATTTTAACCTCCGCACTGGATACACGTGACTCGATTACTTCACGTAGACTTTCTTGCTTTGCCATCATATCAGCTGCCAGTTTCTCTTGTCGGGCCAACATATCAGCATGTTGTTGTTGTTCATTTCTTTCATCAACACCATCATCGGATCAATTGCTGGGGCATTCTGAACCGGAGCTTCCTCCGACTCTACTTCTATGACCTCTGTGTTTACGCCTGCTTCTTCTAAAACTTTACGCAGCCGGAATGCAAGTTCTGCCTTCGTTCTATGGATTGGAGCATTCCTTTTCTTCAACTCATCCTTCAGCTGGGTCTGGCTAAACTCACTAATATTTACTGTCTTGACCATTGTTGCAATAATCTCACTTCTGACACCACTGTAACGGCTCTTCGTTGGTTCTTTTCGATTATTGAGCAAATACGACATTAAAAAGACAGATCTTTAGTTAACAAAATCTCAATCTTTATTTATCAACCACTTACAGCAGCTTCCGATTTTAATTACAATGAATTCCAGGGTCTCCAATTTATGCACGATAAACTTCACCGCTTTTCCACAATTTGAATCAATAATATTCGGAATCGTAAAATCTGTATTTACTATTCCACTAAGTTCAAACTCTTTCACTATTAGTACCCAGGCTCAAGTACCACCGATTATTCCTTATACTTTCGAATATTTGTAAAACACTTTTAATTGCAAAATTAAAACTGACTATCTCATATTCTGTTCGCTTATTTATATCGAAAAATAAATAAATCGAAACTTCTATAATCCACTAGAAATCAATATTACGTAGTCCGTACATCTTGAATAGGCCACACATATTTTCATTCATACTTGCATTTGTATTAGCGAACTCAAATTTAATTTATGCAAAATGTATTTGTTAAAAGGAGTTAACTTTTAATTCATCTTTGAATGTAGAAAACATTTAGGCGGAACGTATTGGTTATTTATGATTAAATTAAATTAACCCATTCGGGACGAAGTTTATTACAAT